>PVIJ01015356.1:0-36825 GCA_004024925.1 Scalopus aquaticus
GGTAATGATGATGGTGGTGATTTTGGGGGTGGAGGTGATGGTGGGGGTGGTGGTGGGGGTGGTGGTGGAAGTGGAGGTGCTGGGGTGGTGATGATGATACGTATGAAGAGGTGCCACATCTCCCCCTGGTTGCCCAGATGCGGAGAGGGAAAGGGAAGCCTAACGATGTGCACAGAGGCCTTGGCAGAGGAAAGAGCTGACTGTCCACATGGCGGGCAGCAGTGACCAGAGAGAGGCGGCCGGTCGCTGCAGGCTGGAGCCCGAGGCAGGAGGCGGCTCTGGAGCCAGAGCGTCTGCAGGGGCGGTCAGCGGCGTGGGTTGGTGGCCACAAAGGACAGTCCCCTTGCAGATGTGCGCTGTATTTTGGGGGGAGCGTGCTTTGCTGTGGAGGGTTATTGTGCACAGTGCAACACCCTCGTCCTCCAGGCACTGGATGCCCAGAGCCCTTTCCTGGTGTGGTGACCACATGCTCCAGCCGTGCCAGGCCCCTCGTGGGCAGGGAGCCCGGAATGGGAACTGCTGATGTGAGGGCAGGGGGAGCTGAGGGCAGAGCCCAGCTGCCCTGCGGGAGGGACGTCTCGTCTTTATTTGCAGGGGTGCCGCTGGGGGGCTGGGCCGCGCATGGTCGGTGCCCAGCGGGTGTTCACTAAGGGAAGGGTGGGGTGGGCACGGCTGGGGGATACCGCTCTCACTCTGCTTTGGGGTGTGTGTGCGTGTGCACACGTGTGTATACGTGTGAGTGCGTGTGAGTGCACATAGGCAGAGACCGTGCCTCCAGCGCTTGTAAATGAGTTGACTATCTTTGGATAGTCACCTTCAGGAGCCTGGAGGTGAGGGGCTCCCTTTGGGGTGATCTCGTGGCGAGCTCTGTGCGGAGACCGGTCTCCTGGGGGAGTAGCCCCAGCTTGCCAGCTGCAGGCGCTGAGTGGTGGAGACGGCGAGATAGAGGGGCTCCAGAAGAAGGGCCCCCCAGCCTTTAGCCAGTGACCCCGATGTCTGCAGCGAGGGCCGGCGAGCGCTCCCCCGACTGTGCAGGCTGGGGGGCCCTTCTTCCATCTGGTTTCATACTCTGCTCACACACTTCACTTGTGCTGGCCTAACCACAGAATTAAAACATTTTAATGATAAAACACTAAAATGAGGTGTGTAATTATCACGTCGACGGTCCCCTCCGCCCGCTTCCCCCCTGCCCTGTCCACGAGGGGCTTTCAGACCAGCCTGGACGCGTCACCCACCCCAGCCGGACGCGCCGCTGCCATGCGCCTGATTCCAGGGGGTGCCAGGGTGAGCTGGGTGGGGTCGGCCGCCCGCTTCGGCCGCCGTGTTGGCATGTGGGCTGCAGTCCCTGCTGTGTGCCCGCCTCTCTGGAGGGGCGCGGTGAGATGGGGCGGCGGCCATGGCGTTGATCCGTGACCGGTCCAGCTGTCGGCCTCACCTGAAGCCCGGGCCTCTCTGCTGCTGTCCAGGGGCCACGCGTTTTCCTCTCGAGGCCTCAGTTCTGGGTTAAGGGGTGATGGGCTGATCAGCGCCCCTGAAAGGGGTATGTTGTCATTCCCGCCCCTCACCTGCTCCTGCCCAGACGAGCCTCGCTTTGCAGACGGGGTCGTCAGGCCAGGGCCGTGTCCCTATAAAATGGGGCGCTTCGGACAGAGAGCTGTGTGGGCCAGACCACCGTGTGGGGGACACGAGTTGGGGTCTTGCTTCTGCCGCTGAGGGTCAGCAAAGGTTGCAGGGACCACGGAGAGCTGGGCGGGGCATGAAGTGGACGCTGCGGGCGTGCCCAGAAGGAACAGGCTCTGCCAAGTCCAGCCTCAGCTCGGCGCGGACGCGGGGACGTGCGTCGTCCAGGGCTCCAGGCCTCCCGGTGGGGCCTCGCTGCGGCACCCCAGGAAACGAACACAGAAGACGTGTGTGCAGTCCTGGCTCCCTGGAACCTCAAAGCTGCCTCTGGAGAAATCTGGGTCCCCACTGGACACAGCTCCTGTCTCCAAGGTCTCCCGCGCCTGTCCCGGGCTCCCACGGGGGTGCCGCTTCGGCCCCTGTGTCGCCTCCACCTCCTTCCCTCCCGAGGGCCCCGGAGCAAAGGGGTGAGACGCACAGGGCTGTGGCCGCAGCCCAGAGCCCCGCGCTGAGGGCCCCGCCAGCTCCGGCCGGGTCGGGCGGTGTCTTCGGGACCTCGGGGGCTTCTGTTCCTCTCGCGCTGGCGGCCCCGCCCAGGGGCGGTGCTGACCGGGCCTGCCCTGGCGCTTCCCCGGGGAGGGGGCCGCTTGGTCTCGGGGGTGAGGGTGCAGGACAAGGTGCAGGGGGCAGCGAGTCGGTGCGACGCCTGCCCCTGCCCGCACCGAGGCATTGTTGGGGATGGGCCGCGCCTCCTGCCCCGCAGCTGGCCGTGGCCCCGGTGCCCCTGAGCCTCCAGAGCCCGGCCTGGCTGGCCGCTAAGACCAGGCCGGGGGGCGGGCGCAGGCTGGGTCCAGGGCCCCTGCTCCCAAGTGTCCGGTGTCCCCGTCAGAGAGCGCCCTGTGCCTGAGGACACCAGCGTCTGGCTGGGCGTCTGCCCGCCCGGTTGTCACCGCCGCCTGCCCAGCCGGCCGGCCGCTCTCACGCCTCCACACCAGCCTGCGTGCCCAGGCCGGCCATCCCCTGGCACAGACTGGCCCGGGTGACCGGCGAGGCGGCCACAGACCAGCTCCAGAAAGGCCTCTGTGCTGCCCACGGGCGCCTGCTGGGCCTGGGCGCAGGGTGGGCGGGGCCTGGGCTCATGGTGGGCGGGGCCTGGGCTCATGGTGGGCGGGGCCTGGGACACCTCAGCAGGGAGCCCAGAGGGCAGAGCTCTGCTGGAAAGAGCTGCCAGCAAGGGCTGGTGACGCCGAGACCCCTGCCGGGGGACGAGAGGACAAGTGGCCGGCCCATGCGGGGCCTGGGATGGTCTGTGCAGTTTTCCTATAAATCCAAAACTGTCCTCAAATAAGAAACTTACTTAAAAATGCCCCTTTATCTCTACCAGGCAAACTCTTAGGGGTTGTCGAGGGAGGGCAGGGTGAGGGGGGCCCCGTTGGGCGGGCACGGGGCTGGGGCAGCGTGGGAGGACGTCGCCCCCGAGCCACCGGCGCCTGGGGCCAGCGGTCAGCTCAGGCTGCGCGCGTCTCCCCTGCTCGCGGGAATCGCTCCCTCCCGCGTCTCGCCCCCCGACCGGCGTGTGGGTGACGGAGCAGCCGGGCACTTGCTGACCTGCCCTCTACTCCCTGGGCTCCCTGGTGACTGGGCTCAGGCTGGACCCTGCCCCCGCGAGAGCCAGGCCTGTCCCGCGTCTCTGGCCCTGTCTGTCCTCAGCACCTGGCGGCCTCTGGAGTCGAGTGTGCCCGAGTGCCCGGCTCTCGGGTGTGCGCCGGCCGGTGGGCGAGTGCGGTCCAGCCGCAGTTCTGGGCAGGATGGACTGGTCACCTTCAGAGCCTGTGACTGCTCGTGAGGGGCGCGCCCTGGGTGGCCCTGGCTGGCAGTGTGCCAGGCCTGGAGGAAGCCCGGGTGCTCCTGGGGCCACTTGGCCCCTCGCTGCCCCCAGGACCCCGCTCCACTCCAGGGCCCCCCGACTTTCGCTCAGCGGGGGACAGGGCCGGCAGTCCGTGGCAGGTTTCCGCTGTGCATGATGAATGTCCCTCATTTTCTCCCTGACAGTCCCACAGACAATAAAAAGCAATAAAAAGCGAAATGACACACCAGCCGCATCCCCAAAGAGCTGCGAGGCCCGAGACGCTGCTGCGTGCGGCGATCAGCTGAGACTCTGCCGCGGGGCAGATCGGCCTCATTGACAAAGAAGGGCGTCCACGTGCGGGGGGCCGTGGCCACCGCCGAGGCCACGCTGGGGTCTGCAGGCGCCGTGGGCGGGTCCCGGCCAGGCCCGGGGCTGCAGCGCTGTGGACACTTTGGGAGCGTGTCTCCGCTTGGCCTGCGCGCCCTGTGACGGCGGGGCCTGCGCCGGGGGTGGACAGGACCAGCCCTGAGAGTGCTCGGCTGCTCCAGGGTGCCAGCTGGACTCCGCAGCAGGTGCTCCCGCCGGGCTGGGCGCGTGTGGTCGGGTGCGGGCGCCCCATCCCGGCCTGGCGCGGCGCGCGGGGCGTGCGGGGTCTGCGTCTCTGCCTGGCCTGGGGACGAAACAGCGTCTGGATGTGACCCTTCCTAGTGGCTTCCAGAAATGTCCACTGTCCCTCGGGTGTCTGGATGGCACCAAGAGCCCCTGCCCGGGACGGTGAGCTGATTCCCGCCCGTGGGCGTGTGGCTGGCCCGGAGAGGGGAGCGGCTGCGGGTGGGGCTCAAGCTGCGAACAGCAGGGAGATGCGGCTCTCGGGTCAGACCCGAGTCTGCTCAGGGGCGGGAGGGTCAGGAGGCCGTCCCGGGGCAGGCGAGGCTGGGCTGCCAACTTTGGAGCTTGGGGAAGCTTCTAGAGGGCCCCCTGGAGCCGGACAAGGCAAGAAAAGGGAGCCCTAGGGCCTCCTGAGCGCGCGGAGCTGTGAGACCTGGTGGGCGCTGACCTCGCGCCGGCAGCTGGCGTGCTGTGGCTTCGTGCCGCTCGGTCATTCACGGGCCCGGCAGAGGAGCCGGTGTCTGGTCATTGCCCTCTCCTGGGCATCGGTCTCGGCCGGCCACTCGCCGAGCCCTCACACCCGCCGGTCCGGAGTCGGTGTCTGACACGCGGCTGCCGTGGGGGCGGGGTCTCTCCCAGACCACCCCGCCGCCCCGCCCAGGGCGCCCGCCTCTGTCTGGACCCCCAGGCCCAGCGGGGAGCGGGTGGACGCAGGGGTGCCCAGGCTGCGCCCCGCGGCCGGCTGCTGGGGCTGTCAGTCATCGCACACCCGGCGGCGAGCTAATCAGGTGAGCACGCGATTAATTAGGCAGCCTTTTTGCACTTGATTTTCATTACAGCGAGTTTATTTTAGTGTCTCGTGGAGGAAAAACAGGTGCTCACGTTGGCTTCATCAGCTTCCTGTGGCTGTTTGATTCACATATTATTTTTAAAATGGGTTTATTTTGGGGGGCAAATGTGACCTGGAAAAACCCACTCCTGTTTACTCACCCTCGCTGCTGTGGGCGGTTGTCTCCAGACGCCAAAGAGGGGAGCTCCGCCCACCACGGCCCTTTGTCTCCTCCCGGCCTCAGGCTCCTCTCCTGCCAGCACCCGCATCTTGCTGCCCTCGGGGCCCAGGGTCAGCGCCTCCCACCCAGACCCTCCCTGTGCGTCCGGTGCCAGCCCGGCTGATCCTGGCCGGGAGCCAGGGCAGACCCAGGCCCTGATCCCTCACCCGGGTCCAGCCGCGGCCCAGCCCAAGAGGCTGCTCCTGGGCTGGGGTCCAGGTCTCAGGCCGAGCCACGTGGCGCCCCAAGTCCATGCTGGCGAAGGCCCCTCGGCCACTAGCTCCCTCCCACCGGCCTGGTCACAAAGGGAGCCCCCTTCCGCTCCCAGTGCGGGCCCGTGCTCCTTCTCCCGCAGACCCCGTCTCTGCTCCAGAGGAGCCAGGCCCCGGACGCCCCCCCACCCGGCCCCCGCCCCGCCTGCTCCCATTAAAGCCGAGAAGGGCCCACACCCTTGGCTTATGGACTTTCTCTTCCGGTTCCCATGGAAACACAAATACGTGAAGTCATCTTTTAGTTATCTGCCCAAGATTTTGGGTCAGCCTCATGGTCTGGGAGAACTTTCTTTAAAAAGATTTTCAGGGAATCGGGCAAGCCCACTCCCAGCCCCGTCCCTGCGCGGTGGGAAGAACGGGGCCGAGTGGGGAGCAGCGCTGAGTCATGCCGCCTTTGAGGCTCCCCCCTCCTCCCTGAGGGTCGGTCCTGCGCCAGGTCCAGGAGAGCCCCCAGGGCACTGCTGGGAAGGGAAAGGGCAGGAAACGGGCCGAGGGCTTGGGCGGGGTCGGGTCCGGGTTCACCGCTCCTGCTGCCCCTCCCCCGCCCCAGCCTGGTCCGGCCTGAGCATGGCACCTGAGGCCTCTCAGCCGTCCCCTTCCCTGGGACTTGGCCTTGACCTCAGGACCCCCGCGGGGGGTCACCCCTCTCCGGGACTGGCTGACCGGGGAGCAGGGCAGATCCTGGACCAGGCCAGGCCGGCGCTTGCGGCCCCCTCCCTCCTCCGGCTCTTCCGCTGTCCCTCCCTCGGCCGCCCGTCCCTGTCACGCACCTTCTCAGGCACCCTCGGGGGCCTGGCCTGCGACAGCCCCGTGGTCCGTCCAGGCTGGAGAGGAGGCGGAGGCGCCCGTGGGCAGCGGTGCCGCCTGCCCACCCCGTGGCTGGGCCTTCCCTGCAGCAGGGCCGCCCACGTGGCCCAGCGTGCGAGGCTCCTCCCGACCCGCCCGCTGCTCTTCAGTGCCTGTCTCCGGGCCTTGACCCGGCTGGACCCCGCCCCCCGCCCGGGCCAGGCCTCGCCCAGCTGTGCCAGGTCCTGGGGTCACGGCAGGCCCCCCTGCCTCCTCCGTCCCCCACAGGCCTGGGCCGCCTGCACCCCTCCGGCTCGTGGTATTTCTCAGACGGGTCCAGTGCTGCGAAGGGCCGGGGTGAGCCTGCCCTGGACCGAAGGGACAGTTGGGACAGACACGCCCCAGGGCGGCCTGCAGCCCAGATGCTGGGGCAGCGGGGGCTGGTGGGGTTCTCCTGCTAGGAGAAGGGCGGCCAGGTGGGCCCGGGCGGGGGTGGGCCCGTGAGCCGGCTGGGTCAGCCCTGGGTCTGGCCTCGCGCGTGGCAGTGCGGGGCCTGGGGGGCACCGTGGGGGAGGCGGGTGCGGGTCGCGGGGCCTCCTAGCCCTTCAGTGGCCGTCTGTGACCTCAGGGGCCCCGCCGCCAGGCGCGCGGGGTTGGAGGGGCTGTCGTGTTGTGACTAAGCTGACGGATGGGCAAATGTCAGTTTAATGACATTCTCCCCTCAGGTGAAGGTCTCGCGTCTCTGAGGAGGCTCCCGGAAGAGTTCCTGGCTCGTCAGCTAGGGTGGCGGAGCCCTTCCCACAGGCCTCCTCCCCTTGCGTCCTCTGCGTTACGTCCTGAGTGGGGGACGGTCCACGGGACAGCCAGTCCGAGCTCTGGCCAGTCCAGGCTGGGTCTCAGGCCATCCGGGCCGGGCGCCTGGGTCTCCAAAGGGGCCCAGGAACTGGCCCAGGGACTGGCGGGGCCAGCAGCGCCCCCCCCTGCCCCCACCTCCCCAGGAGGTGTCCTCTGGGGAGAAGACCTGACGTGGCTTTGAATGGGCCGGGGTGGGGTCTGCCTCTGGCCACGCCGGGGCAGGGGGGTCCTGAGCGGGACCCAGGGCGTCCCCAGTGGGGGCCCTCCAGGCTCCGGGGTGCAGCTGCCTGGACAAAGGTGACACCAGTAGTGAGGGTGCCCCATCACTGTCTGAGGAAACCCAGCCCTTTGGCGGCAGATGCGGCCAGAGACGGTTCAGGCACCCTCTGCCCTCCGCAGATGTCCCTGCCTCGCAGCCCCGCGCTGGACGGCTCATCTCGAGGTGCCCTGGGTGGCCCGTGGGCTCGGGACAGCCGCGGAGACCGGCGCGTGCATGCTCAGGCTGGAGTATTTATGGAGTGTCACACACGATAAAGAAACTCACTTGGCAGCATATGTGTGGGATGTTGGCAGGACAGAATGGTCGGGAGCGGGCGGGAGACAGCCCGTAGCCAGCCCCTCCTGGGCCGTCCTGGGAAGGTGGCCCTCCCCCAGGGCAGCCTCGCGTCTGCTGCGCCGCAGTCCCGCCCTGCCAGCTCTCCGTCGGCTCCGCCCTGTCGCCAGCGCCCCGGAGGGCAGCAGACCTCAGCCAGCTTCCGCATGAGGGCCCAGAGAGGGGACGCCAGTGGCTTCTCGGGTCCAGGAGACGACGAGCTGGGGGGTGGCCCCCCTTCCCCCCACACGCTCACGCTCCGTCCGTGTTTCCCGCCGCGTCTTCTGCAGAAAGCTGCTCGCGCCCATCGTAAGAGCTGTTCTCTGAGCACAGGGCGTGTGTGAAAATGTGGGGTGCTGGGAGAATGGGGCGTCACGTGGGGCGTCCGGCTCTGCCTGTGCCTGCCCAGGGAGAGCCCAGGAGGCCGCCGGGCTGGCTGATGGGGTGGCCGCCTGCAGCAGGCCCTGAGTGGGTCCCGGGGCGCCCAGTCCCTCCCTGCGGCCCTCTGGCCGGCAGTTGCTTGGGACAGGGCCTCGCGGAGGCTGGATGTGCCCCTCTCCGCACGGACCTCGGGGCTGCTAGCCCAGCGGGTGAAACGGGAGTTCGGGTCCAGCCAGGACCTGGCCGCTGGGGAGCCAGCCCTCTCCGTCTGTCTAGCCGGACCCGCTGGCTCGCGGTGAGGCGGCCGCGCGGTGAGCATGGCGGCGTGGGGACCAGGGACGCCGAGTCCGCTCTCTCTCCTGCCCCGCGTGCGGGTCTGGGGGTGCAGAGCGTGCTTAGGGCGCCTACAGCTCGGCCAGGAGGCGCGTCGGAGCTCAGCAGACGCTTGGCTGGTCAGGGGGCACGGGGCGCGCCCAGGCCCGGCGTAACTACGTCTTGTCTTTGATTTCACAGCACCGAGGAAGGCCTGGGAGGGAAGTCTGCGGCCGGGGAGTCTGCCTGCGGCCACGCTTCGGGGAGGTAGGTCACGCCGTCCCCCAGCCCAGCCCCTGCGCGCCGCGGTCGGGCCCGTGGGGCTGCGGGGCTCCTGCCTGTCTGGGTCCCCGGCCCGTGGCCCTGGTCCCCATTAAGGCGCAGAGACTGCTCCGGTGGCCTGTGGCTGGTCTTCGGGACAAGCCCCCACTCGCCCCACGGCAGCGCTGCTCCGGAGCCCCCCATACCACGGAGACCCCGGGAGAGCAGGCGCAGTAGGGCCGAGCTGTCTCCCGGTCTCGGGCGCAAACTCTCAATTTAGAGGAGAAAGGCCGTGTGAGCTGGGGGTGGGGGTGCTGTGCGGCGGGGCCTGCTGGGGTGCCCTGGGTCCATGCTTGGCGGCGGCCCCCGGCATGGGTCGGGGTGCAGGGCCCTCGGGACAGCCGCTCCCTCGGGCACCCGGCCGGCTCCTGCCCCCTCTCCCAGGCCCCCGCCTCCCCTCTGTGCAGCAGCGGGGTGGTCTCTGTGACCTCAGGACGGCTGGACAGTCCCGCCAGGCCAGGGCCCCTGAGCCCCGCGGAGGGGTCCAGCGCCCAACACGGACCAAATTTATGGGAACGTGCCCATCCAGGGAAAGGCCAGGTTCTGGCTTCTGCCGGGGCAAGAAATCACAGGGAAGGCGCCGAACACTCAGAGCAGATGGAGCACGGCCTTTCTCAGGTCCGTGACCCTCAGCTCCATCTCCCAGCGAGCTCGGGGTCGTTTGGCAGCCTCCCTGAGGCCATCAGACCCGCGTGTCCCCAGGCCTCAGAGAAGGGCGGTGGGATTAGGAGGCCGAGCAGGAGGGGAAATGACCCTGTGCCTTCCTGCCCCCACTGAGGAGGCCGGGCTGGGCCGCACCGCCCTGTGTCCACCTGCTGTCTACACGGAGCGGACGCGGGCTGTGGGGGAGGCTCCCTGTCCTGAAAACAGCCCGGTAAGGCAAGCACAGCCAGCTGGCTTGTCCGTGCCCCCTCCCAGGATGTGACAAAACAGACTCGGAGAGAAGCAGCTGGCAGGATGGGCCTGGGGCTTCTGGCCCACAAAGAGCCTTGGTAAGGTGGTTTGCGTTTGTTTCTCCTTCAAAATAAATTAGTTCCATTTTAAGGACAGGCACCCAGGTAAGTCCAGCCTTTCCTGGAGGTATTTCCTAAGCCAGATCTGAAATAAATGAAAACAGATGGGCTGTGTGCCTGAAAGTCCATTGGATTTGCTTGAAGCTTGAGAAACCCGAAGGGAGGACGATGGAGGCAGACACGGTGCAATTCTGGGCCTGCACCTCAGACCTGGTCAGTACATAAAAGGAACTGCTGATGGGCCTCCCTGGTGGTGCAGCGGTTGAGCGCTGCGCTGTGGAGCTGTCGGCAGTAGCGATGTGAGTTCGACGCCCAGCCAGGGAGATGCCCACAGGGCGGGCAGACCTCTCCTGCCTCACCCGCTGCTCCCCTCAGCAGTGTACTTCTGATCTGCCTGTTCTGCTCCCCACTCTCTCTCTGGTGAACCCTCTCGCCTCCCCATGCCTCTGGCCTGTGCCCCAGCTTATATGTATAAATAAATAAATCTTAAAAAAAAAAAAAAAAAAAGGAACTGCTGTGGCTCCCAGGACAAATCCGGCCCCAAACCTGTGTTTTTGTCAATAAAGTTTTATTGACACAGGCCCACGCCTGTTCCTTCCTGTACAGCCCCAGGCTGCTTTTGCTTTATCCTTAGAGGCCAGAAGTGACCTCAGGGACCACCCGGCCAGCACAGCCTGAAATGTTCACCACTTGCCTGTTCCAGAAAACATGTGTACTCCTGAACAGACTCTGGCACGGAATTCCTGATCTGCAGTGTGTTTCTAAGGTGTGTCCAGGAGGCCAGCCGGCCCACAGCACACCAGCTTCCCTGGACTGGCTACTCACTGACCTGTGAAGGAGCAGCTGTTTCTGCCCACCTGAGTTCCCCAGCACGTGGACGGCTCCCTGAGAATGGGGCGTGGGTCACTGTGCCCCAGCCGTGCCTTTAACCCAGGGGCACTGGGCTCAGAGGCCGGCCCTGGCCGGCGCTGGTGGCTTCCTGGGGTCCTCTGCAGGGCATGCTGCCTTGGCACCTCTCCTCCCGCACTCCGCGTCCCCTGTCCACCGTGCGCTGGTTCATCTGTTGGGTGAGGCACCTGCCCCGAGGCCGGCGTGCTGGCCAGGCGCAGAGTGGCCGGTCCTGGCTCACCGCTGTCTTGGGAGTCGCGGACTCAGTCTTTCTCCCTCAGCCCACTGCAAACATCTCAGGGCAGGCTGTCTGCTGGGGCCCGAGACTTGTTGAATTTTGACTGCTTCTTTAATAAAAGTGATGTTTGAACATGCATATTTATTTAGGATGAAAAATAAATCACAAAAAATATCCCCAAATTCAGACTGCTGACACACACAGTGGGCATCATAAAACTAGGTCAACACTGCGCTTCTTTTATTTCACCACTGATTCAGCCTTGGCTTGGGCCCCTTATTACAGCTCCCCACGAGGCGTGTTGACCCAGTGGGCGGTCGGAGGATGCTGGGGACTGGCCCTCAGAAGGGACACCAGCTGCTAGGGCTGAATCGTGTCGTCCCCAGTTCACATGTTGAACTTGTTTGAAAATAGGATCTTTGCAGAGCTGATTAGGTTAGAATGAGGCCTTTGGGGTGGGCTAGAATCCAACAGGACGAGAGTCCGTGTAGGAAGAGGGGGCCTGGACCCACTCAGGGAGAAGATCAGCTCCTGCTGAGGGAGATACCTTGAACTTCCAGCCTCTAGGACTGAGAGAGAATAAATTTCTGTTGCTCAAGCTACTCAGTCTGTGGGATGGAGCTGTGCAGCTGTAGCAGACGAGTCTGCTAGCAAGGGTTGAACTGATGGGAAGAGGCGGTGCAAAGCCACCACCACCAGCTAAAGGTGCCCGAGCACAACCTCCCTTGACTGACCCCACTCACGGCCACACCATCAACACCTGGCAAGGTTTGGTCAGGGGTATGTGACACGGACCCTGGAAGGAAAGGAAATTAGGGAGGGGGTCCCCAAAGCTTCATGCTGCTGAGTTCCTGGTGAGTCCAGCAGTCATCTCAGCCCAGAGTCCATCTCAGGTGCCAAGATTTCGGGAGACCCTGGTCCTTGATGGATTCTAAGCAGATCTCTCCCACGGGATTCTGCTTCCTCAAAAGGCGACCAGTCATATGCCAAATGCAGGTGTCCTGCTCCCTAACTGTGCTAAAAGCATCTCACACCTAACCAACTGGACCATCCGCTTGCTTAAAAACCAGGACTCTAGGGCACAATCCACTTACACTCATATGGGAAAGGATAAATTCCCAGGAATAAATGTAACAAACGAGGTGAATGAGCCATCCAATACAAACTATCAGACAGACTTCAAAGATATAGAACAATATACAAAGAGATGGAAAGATATTCCATATTCATTAGAGCAGAGCTAATATAGTCAAAATGACCAGCCTGCCTAAAGCAATATACAGATTCAATGCAATCTCTATCTCTATCTCTGACAATATTTCTCAAGGAAATAGAACAAAATTACAAAAATTTATATGAAAAAAGAAAAGATCCTGAACAGCTAAAGCAATTTTGAGAGAAAAAAAAAAAGAAAAATAGAGGCATTGTGTGAGCCAATTTCAAACTATGTGATAAAGCAACAGTAAATAAAACAGTATGGTGTCAGAATGAAAATATTGATAGATACATGGATAATGGAACAGCCTGGAAATAAATCCACACATATACCAACGCCTAATTTATTACAAAGCAGCCACCACCATTCAATGGAGAAAGGAAAACCTCTTCAACAAATAGTGCTGGGGAAACTGAGCAGTCACTGAGCCCACTGGAAACTGGATCGCTCTCCAGCTCTTCACACAAATTAAACTCAAAATGGATTAAGGATTTGGATGTAAGATCTGAAACCATAAAATGCACAGAAGGAAACAGGTGATGCATTCCACGATTGCCATATTTTTGGGGACTTGACCCCAAAGCAAGGGATATGAAGCAAAAGAAATAAATGGGATTACGTTGAGTCAAAAAATTGTTTGCACAGCAAAGAAAAATTGCAAAATAAAAAGAGAGCCTAGGGCCTCCCTGGTGGCACAGGGGTTAAATCTCAGCCTATGAAGCTGTCTGCAGCCACTGCAGCATGATTTCGATCCCCGGCCAAGGAGCTTCCCACAGGGCGCAGCAGACCTCTCTGTCTCCCCGCTGCTCCCCTCAGCAGTGTACTTCAGTCGATCTGCCTGTTCTGCTCCCCACTCTGTCTCTGGGGAGTCCTCTCACCCTCACACCTCTGGCCTGTACCCCAGCTTGTATGCATAAATAAATAAATCTTTAAAAAAACTAGAAAGAGAGCCTATGAAAGTGCAACAGTGTATTCTCCACACAAAGTGTTGGTTCCAAGGCCCTGGGCCACCTGCGGAGTGGTGAGGACACCTGTGGGGACTTGAGAGAGGGCTTGGAGGAGGCTTGTGGGGCAGGGAGACAGATGAAGAAGCCGCGCTGGCTTCTCAGCCTTGGGCTTGCACCAGACTTGGGGACAGGGATGGAGACACTTGGGAGAGATGTGGGTGAGCCCGTGGGGAGGTGACGGGGCGGCCTTTGATTTTGCTCCTTTCCTTCCAGACTTGCCCAGCCCCTCTGCCCTTTCCTTTGGCTGAGCCCCGTGTCAGGGCGGCCTTCTCTGCCACACGCCCCTCCCAGTGTCCAGTGCGCGCTGGGGGGGCCTGGAACAGCAGTGAAGGGAAAGGCAGGTGGGACAGACTGTCTGGGGGCTGACGGCAGGGGGCTGGCTCCTGGGGGCACGGGGAGCCCAGCGGCTGGGCCCACGGGGCTTTGTGCTACGGCCAGGTGGCCGGTGCCTGTGGGTCGGCGTTCCAGCATCATCTTGTCAGCTCTTGCCAACTGCCTGAGGACAGACTCACTCCACAGCTCTGCCTGGACAACCTCATGTTCCCCAGTACCGCCTCCGACCCCAAGCTCCACCCCAGACCTCCGCACAGGTCTTCGACGCCCATGTCTGCAAGGGTCCACTGAGACTCGTGGGTGGCTCTCGGGCTCCACGCTGCCCAGTGTCCGGCCCGTGGGTGGTGCTCCCTGCCAAGGCCGCCTCTTCAGGCATTCCACGCTGGGAAGTGACACCCCCCCGCCGCGCCCCCCCACCCCCAGGACCCGTTCAGACGCCTGGAGCTGCCCTGACCCGCGTCCCCTCGTCCCCCGCGCCTGACTCAGCGGGGCTGCGGCCCCTGTGATGACGTGTCTGTCATGTTGCAGCGTCTGCCCCCTTCACGGCCACCCATGCGGGGCTGTTTGTCATTAGCTGCGTCGCCTGCGAAGCGCCCGTCTGTCCGCGGGTGCTTGTGCTGCTCCGGGCTGGGCCCCAAGCCCGGTGCCGGTTCGCTCCGGCAGAGGCAGCCGCGGCGGTGAGCGAGCGGGTCTCTCCCTCCCCCGGGCGTCCCTCTCTCCTCCGGCCCCGCCAGGCCCCCCGAGCCGCGGCGGGTGCTGACGCGGGAGCGCTCCTCCCACTCGCGCCCTCCCACCACGGCCCCCCTCGCCCCGCCCTGAGCCCGCTGCCCGTCCCTCCTGAGGCCTGGCCGTGGGGACAGGACACGTGCCCAGGCTGACGGGCCCCGCTGCTCCCGCGAGCGTCGCTCTCCGGAGCCCTCACACACGCGGCGCTGGTGAGCCTGCGTAGGTGCGGGCCGGCGCTTTAACGCCTGCCGGGGCGACCCGGGAGCCAGCGGCTTGCAGTGCCCTCACCCGCCAGGCCGGCTCCGGGCCGTGGCGCCTCTCCCTGGGCGCGTGCGGGCTGGGCGGGCCCGGCAGGGGCCCCGGGTGTGTGTGTGCACAGGGGCTGAGTGGGCGGAGGGCTGCGCGGCCTTCTCTGCACCGCCAGCCTCAGGGTCGGGCCAGGAGGCCCTGTGCAGCTGCCCGGTACACTGCGGAGACCGGGAGTCCACGCCGGCCGCCGTCTAGGTGACCCCGTGTGGGCGGGTCTTGGTGCTCGCAGGCTCGTGCCGCCGCCACTCCACTGTGCACACCCGCCGCTCCCAGGCCTGGGGCCGCAGCACTCACCCCTCGTTGCTGCAGCCACACGTCGGCCCTGTGGACCTGCTGGTTGCAGACATTTCGCGCCAGAGGAGTCGCACAGACATGTTTTTGTGTGTCTGCGTCTCTCACTGAGCGTGTTTGTGGTGCTTCTCCAGGTCGTGGCACCAACCCAATTTCCATCCCTTTTTGTGGGTGAGTAATATTCCACTGTGGATAGGCCATGTCTTGTTTGTGCATCTGTTGCTGCTGGACACGGGGCCGCTGCGAGCCGCACTGCTGAGGACGCTGCAAGCATGAGCCTGCTCCTGGCCACCGCCGGAGCTTTCCCTCTGCTCGGAGCGTTTGGGGGGCCTGTGCCCCCAGTGATGGGGCTGAGCTGAGCACCTGGCGAAGCTCATCTCCTGGGGCGCCGTGGGTCAGGGAGAAGGGAGGAGAGCGCGGGTCCCTGCGGCCCGACTCACCCCTGGCCTGCTGGGTAGGAGACTCCGGGCAGCTGCGTGGGGGAGGGGCGTGGAGGGAGGGGGCTGGCGGCCGCCTGGGCTCCACGTGGCGTCTCCTCGGTCCCGCTGCTGGGGCTGCTCGGGCCCTTTCCCGTGGGCCCCGCCGTGGGGCCAGCCTCCAGGCCCACAGCGCCACTTCAGCCAGCCTGGCCTGCCGGGCACTGGCCCGCGAGGGGCGGGTAACGGGGCCTCAGGGGGAGCCACGGCCCCTCCTTCTCCCCCGGTGCTCGCCGGTTCTTTCTGGCTCCTTCACACGAGTCTGCTCTGCTCTGTGTGCGTGGACGGCTGGCCTCTTTCGAGCGTGCACGTTTGGGGGTCCCGGGAGGCCCCTCAGTCTGCCCACTGACATTACCTGCCTCTGTGTGGGGTGACCAGGCTTTTACACCGCCGGCCTCTGTGGCCACCTGCGGCCTTGAATGCAGGAGGCGCTGGGGCCCGCGGGCCTGAGGGTGGACACCCGGGGTGTGGTGAGGGCCTGCCTGAGTGGGCGCACCTGGGCCTGGAGGCGGGCTGTGAGGGCGGCGCCGCGGGACGGCGGGGCCGCGGCCACGGGAGGAGGAGGCCGCCAGGGCAGCCAGAGAGCCCAGAGAGGAAAGGTCCCCTGGGGCTGGGAGGCCTGCCCGCCCCGGTCACCCAGCCCCCAGCCCGCCTCCCCTCCCCTTCCGGCCTGCCTGCCCCCAGGCCCCAGCCCCTACCCCCCAGCTCCCCACCCCCTGACTTGCCCGCTCCGTGCCTGGTCGCTGCACTACACTCTCCTGCCTCAGTTTCCTCTCTGCAAACGCAGAGGCCAGCACCCGCCCGCCTCGCGATGACAGGACGCACAGGCCGCCCTGAGGGACGCGCCTCTGAGGGGCGTTCCCGGGCCCCTCTGCGGCAGAGTGGGGGGCTTGCTCTGACGCGGCTGAGTGTCCCGGGAGCAGGGCTGGCTGGGGTGGCTCTGAGTCAAATGTCCGGCTGTTCTGAAGGACGCGGGGTTTGCGGTTTGCGTCTGAAACGTGTGGCCCTGAGGTGCCCCAGGCCCGAGGGGTGGGTTGGTGTGGGGTGAGTGAGCTCACCAGGCCTTCACGCCGCTGGCCTCTGGGGCCATCACCTGTGGCCTTGATGGTGCCAAGGCAGGAGGCGCTGGGGGCGTGGGGTCCTCGAAGTTAGATAAGGGGCTACCCTGGCCCAGCCGCTCCACTGCGAGTGTGTACCCGGAGGAAATGACAGCAGGATCCCGAAGAGGGCCCTGCACCCACATTCGGTGGCCCAGACATGGAAACAAGTGGTGTCCACCACGCTGAGTGACCGAAGGACGTGTGTTGTTCATGGCAACGGGATTTGTTCCACCAGGAGGATGAGGCACCACGAGGACACAGCAGGGCGCCACGCAGGTGAGGTGATGGACTCTGCAGCGGTCTCTCGGGGGCTGTGGGGTTGGTGAGCGATCAGGCTTTTATGCCGCTGGCCTCTGTGGCTCTCCCCTGGAGACGGAGGTTGTAATTTCACATCCCGTTTTGAAATCTGCTCTTTCATTTAACAAATAGATCATGAATATTTTTCCATATATTTGAATATTCTTCAACGACATAATTTTTAAGAGCTACATAGTATTTCATCATATGGGTGTAGCATAATTTACTGAGCCTCTATTCTTTAACATTTAGGCTGTTTCCAATTTCTCAGCGGTTGTAAATATTGCTGCAAGAAACATCCCAGTAGATAAATCTCTTTACTTCTCCAGGTTATTTTCTTTGCATGAAATCTCAAAAGCAAAGTTACTGGGTCAAAGAGTATTCCATTTTAAAGCTATACACATACTTGTAAGGGTTACACTGTGAATTCCTTATGATCAAAACTGTTTTTAATGTCTGCAAGGATAAGTATATCAAACTAACATTTACTGAGCCCAGGGTGTCGGTAAATTGGACTTCTGTTTGTACTTGAATTCTGAAGACAGATGCAGGAGTAGCAATTAGGAAACATACCGGTGACTGTGAAGTAGACAGGTGAGCCCATTTGCTGTCGTTGATGGTGGCTGACAGGCATTATCTGAGACGGTGATGAGGGCGATGATGGCCTTGGTGGTAGTGGCGGGGATAGGATGATGGTGGGGAGATGTGATGATGGAGAAGGGCGTGATGACGGTGAGCTGGGACGATGGTGTCCGGGATGATGATGGTAGTGATAGTGACAAGCAATTTCAGTTTTTTGCACAAATGCCAGCCTTTTATCCTCAAAGCGTCATATATACCTCTCCTTTAATCTTCTGGCTATAGATGCACCTTCATGAAGGAAGGAGAAGTGTAGACTGGGCCATTTTTCCTGCCCCCACTTAGGTGCAGCTGCCTGGGACTACAAGTTCCAGTGTACTATGAACGGACTTCCCGAGAGGGGAGCTCTGGACTGTGGCGGGTGGGCAAGTGGCCGCTGGGCTCGCGCGCAGAAGGTGGCAGGCTTCCCAGCCTTCACTTGCACCCTGGTCTGCTGGAAGGAGATGCTTGGAGGAGATACACGAAAGGAGACACATGGGGGAAAGACAGATGTGCTCGGAGGAGACGTGGGTAGAGGACGTGGCAGGGGCTGCTCCTGGTTCCGGGCAGGACCATGGCAGCTGGACCTCGTTGTGGATTATGTGCTATATATTGAATTGTGATTCTCTCCTGCCCCAGCCCTCTGGGACCCACAGGCCCCCTTCATGCTTCTCCCTGCCTGAAGGCCCCATAGATTTGTGGCAAGCTTTCAGGCCTCAGCAACCCGCTTCAGGCTGAACCTGGACTCTTGTCCAGGAGGGGATGGGTAACTTGGGGAGTTTTATTGGGAGCTGATATTTGAAATTCTTTCTCTTCTACCTCTATGCCCACCAATGCTAATAAAAATCTCTCACTAAGAGGCTGTGTGCGCAGATGGCTGAGTCACTTTTAGAACATGCACCCCTTAACAGTTTGGGGTCCCTAGCACTTCCAGGAAACCCACAGGGCCCAGTGTTACGGCAGATGTTGCTGGTGGTTCCTCAGCACCTGTCTCTCCTTTCCTCTGCTCTGCTCTGCGTTGCCATTTGTAAAAAGAAATGCCCACTTGGCCTTCCTGCCTCTTCCTGACCCGGGCTCAGAAACCTAAGAGATCTGTGCCCCAGAGGCATCCTTTGTTATGTTAATGAGGGGGATCAAAAGTCCCAGGCCAACTGTGGGTAGGGGCTGGGGCCAGGGGGACTGCCCAGGGCCAGTGGGCTGGAACTTCTGGCCTCACCCCGACCTCTTGGGCAGAGAGAGGGGCTGGAGATTGAGCCTTTGGAGCGGGGGCTCCACAAAACCGAAACAGTGGGTCTGGAGAGCTGGGCTGGCGAATACCTCCAGACGCCAGGTCCTGTGGGGCCAGGGGCCTGCGACGTCTCGTGTGGGCGCCGTCAATGTCCTTTAAAATGTGCTTTATTCTAAGCCGGTAAATACAAGGAAGCGTTTCTCTGAGGTCAGTGAGAGCCCGAGTCACCAGTCGCACCCAGAGAGGAGGTCGTGGGCCTCTGGCTTATAGCCGGGAGCGCAGGTGACAACTGGGCATGCGCTGGCCTCTGGAGGGGCGTCCAGGCCGGCGCTGACCGCTGCGTTGGTGCTGCCTCGCATGTCAGAACGGAATCACTTTTAAGGGCCCAGCCGTGTCTTCAGAGACCTGGAGGTTACTTGGCGATGCTGGTTCAGCCTTTTAATGGGGTGTGAGGCTGCCAGGAGACTCTGCTCCCAGCCCCCCTTGCGGCCAGCATCCCCATCGGAATGTGACCGGGGCAGGAGGGCAACCTCGGGCATTGGCTTCGAGGGAGGTGGCCCGCCCGCACCTGCGTCCTTCTCGCCGGCTGGGTTGTCACGGGAGGAGAGGCTGGTTCCACCTAGGACAACTCCTTGGGGGCTCCCGAGAACTGGGAGGAGGGGTCCAGTCCCTGCGGAGACTGGGCCCAGCGCCGAGGGCCCGTGACGGAAGGCCGGCCTCGGTCTGTCCGTCTGACGCCAGTTCCGTGCAGTCGCCCTGGGGACGGAGTCAGGGACAGATGGCCCGACAGCAGAGAGGGACAGGCGGGTCTGCCCCAGCGCGGCTGCCGCCGCCCACTCGGACGTCACCCAGCCCCTCAAACATCACCCGCTTCTCTTCTCTGAAGGAGTATTTGGAGCTCCGTGACGATCAAGTACAGCAACGAAGCCAAAAGACGGAGAGTGAAACCAGGGAAGAGTCAACCAAGGGGCTTGCCCGGGTGTCGGCTTCCCGGCTGGTGCCGCAACAGGCCTGCCCTGCCCCGCGGGCCTTGGAGCCTGGGGCTGCCCAGCAGGGTGAAGCCTGCGCTGGCCGGAGCAGAGGTGCCTCTCCGCCCGCCGGGTGCTGCCCCCGCCCCTGCCTCTCCTCTCGGGCTCGGGACCCGGGGCTATGCGCCGCCACGGCTGCCGCCCCCCGAGTCCCTCAACCCCGGGCCTGAGCCAGGGGCGGGCAGCTGCGCGTTGTGGCCCGCAGACCGCTGGCCCGGCCCTGTCCGCAGCCTCAGGCCCTTAGGGGGAGGGAAATAGGGGTGCAGAGGAGAAGCTGAGGGAGGGTAGCACCCCGTCCCCGTCACTATTGATTAGCTGGTGTAAAATAGGAAAATTAAAACGTGCACACGGCTGGCGGCCCAGTTTAATTGCCAGCTAAAGAAAGATGAGCGAGGCTGGCGGGGGAGGAGGCCTGGACGCTGCTGAGTGGCGGGCGGCGTCTTTAGCTCCTGCGGAAAGAGCTGGTCACCCACGCCAGGATGCCCAGGCTGGGGGCTGGGGGCCGGGACAGGTGACTGCCCACCCCGCGCCGGGCGAGTGGGAGGGAGAGCAGACTTTAGCGGCTCAAAGGCGTGTTCTGGGCCAGGCAGAATGTTCTGGAGGGCAGGGACAAATGCCAGGAGCTGCTGCTGCTGGCAGCCGAGCCGGAGTCGGCTGGCCTGGGGGAGGCTGGTGGGGGGCGGGTGGCAGCGTAGCGGCCGGCCCAGCTGACCACTGAGGGCCGCAGGGTTGTTGGAGACCTGGGAACGATGAACGGCTCCAAAGTGGACAAAGAAAACCACAAAGTCAAGGTCCATTTTCCCCTAGAAAATGCACAAAGTGAAGACCACACGGGCGAGCAGGGCGGGTGGGCGGCCTCCCCTCAGCCGCAGGCGAGAGTCGGTGGTCAGCAGCCCGCTGGACGGACTTGCGGTCCCGGGCCTGTGAGCAGGTGATGCAGCAGCTGGCCGGGGCTCTTCTGCCCACGTCCTCATCCGAAGCGCGGGCGCGGCAGGTGGGTGGCGGGACGGGCTGGGCGCCATGGCAGGCCGAGCGTCACCCTCAAGGGGCAGCAGTTTCGGCCCTGGGAAGCCCAGAGCCTGGGCAGCGGGCTGAGTGTCCGGCCGGGGGGACCTTCCCGACACCTGAAGTCCGGACTTCCTGGGCCCTTTCTGCAAGCTCTGTCCTTTCGTGGCAGGGTCCACTGACAGTAGTCTCAGATGCAGGGGGCAGAGGTCAGCCAGCGCCGTCCACGGGCCGCAGTGTGGAGACTGGGGGAGGGGCAGGCTGTTTGAGCATCAACGGGGTCTGTTGTGAAGACCCAAGAAGCAGCCACAAAGGCGCCCCAGAAGGAAAGAGTGGGCAGGAACCAGCATGGACGCGTGCAGGGTCCCTGGTCAGGAGAGGCCTAGTGGGCTGCTGACTGGTGAGGGGCACTGTCTCCCCGACGCTGCCCCAGCCCCCCGCCCCCACTGCAGGATGCTCAAAAAGTATAAAGACACCCCGTGGGTCTTCCGTGGGTCCCTTGGGGCTCCCTTCTCACCTGGAATAGAAGCCAAAGGTCCCCCGATGTCCACAGGACCCCCGTGGGACCAGCCTGCCTGCGGTGGGAAGGAGGGGTCCGCCTCAGTGTCCACGACCCCCTGCTCCGCAGTCAGGCCACAGAGGCTGCTGCCTTGCTGACCCTTGCGCTGGCCACAGGGCCTTTGCACGCACGCCCCCTTCCCACGGTAAGCACAGGACGCTCAGGGCTTTGCTCAGAAGCCCCCTGGACTGGACGTCTGTGGCCTGCTCCGTGGCCCCCAGCTACACCGGGCAGACTCAGACTGCTCCTGAGAACCGCCAGGCTGCTGGGCTGAGCCAGCGGCGCCGCATTTAATTTACAGCTGGAGCAGCCAATTCATAATTCAAACACCGCTGCCCTGAACCACACGCGTCGGGCGCGGCGGAGATGGAGAGATTGGGCCTTCCCGGCAGCCACGAGGCGCCGTCCCTCTCCCATCCGAGCGGCTCTCCGCTCTTCAGCAACTTTTCAGCTCCCGCAGAATAGCATGTTTTGAGCAAAAAGAGACAGTAAAAAATGAAAGAAGAAAATTAAATAGGGAAATTTAATTACATTTCTCTTTGAGCGTTCTCCCGAGAACCCACGAGGGGCTGCTGCTATTCAGCCACAAGCCAGATAACGGTGCGGGCGGCTCGCGGCGGGAAGCGGCCTCTGGGCAGCGGGGGCTGGACTCCGGCGCAGCCCCTCCAGTGGCCCTTCTGCCGAGGACGCTCCAGCCCTTGCCCACCGCCGCCTCTCCCTGCCGGGTCGCACAGGACCCCGGGGCCCCAGCGCTGCCTGCGCCGCCCCCTGCCGGCCGGGGACGAGGGTCCGGCAGCAACACAGGCAGCTCGGGCCGCGCCGCCCCGCAACCGGGAGCCGCCTCCCGCGCCGGGCTGAGACGCAAACGGGCCGGCCGCTGCGAGCCGCGGGGGAGCGGGCGCTGCGTGGGGGGCCTCCACCTGGCCGGCACCATCACCCTGTACAGACCGAGCCCCCGCTAGGGTGCGCTCAGCCCAGCTTCAAGAGTAGCTGCATGCACACACGCAGGCACAGACCCGCAAAGACAACGGCCCACCACGTACACACGGCACACACATCCGCATGCAGCGCCAGGCACACACCACACACAACGCACACACAGACACATGCACATGTGCACACAACACATCACATACAAAGACATATGCACGTGCGCACACACAAGTACAAGGACATGCACACATGCACGCAGACACATGCAAACACACAACATACATGCACACACCATACACACGTGTACAGAGATATACACGTGCACACACAATGCTCGTGCACACAGACACGTTCACACACACTGGTTTTTGCATATTCACACAGACACACATGTAACACAGGCACACGCATGCAGCACACACAGCCACATGCACACGTGCACACAATAACATCATATACAAAGACATACATGCACTGCACACACAGGGACATGCACACGTGCACACAGACACATGTAAACACACAACATGCATGCACACACCATGCACATGTATACAGAGATATACACGTGCGCACACAATGCTCGTGCACACAGACACATTCACACACACTGGTATTTGCATATTCACACAGACCCACATGTAACACAGGCGCACACATGCAGCACACACAGACACATGCATGCACACACGCATGCAGCACACACACACACACTCACAGGGCATCCAGGACCCAGGAGAATGTCCAGGAAGGTGCCCGGACACGCCTCGTTGCTGCTGTGAAGTTCAGTGCTGTGTGAGCCCGAGGTGTGCTCAGCCCAGAGGAGGGGGGCTTGGGAGGGCGGGTGGGTCAGCGGCGGAAGCTTCCCGAGGCGGCCGCGGCTGCAGAGGCAGCCGCGCTATCACCACGGCTGATCAAATCCGTGGATCGAACAATTTATGAGAAAATATTCTGCTAAGCAATCACGTAGCAGAGGATTTCAGGGGCATTGTTTAAATTATTAAAGGAATCAATTGTTTCTCAGCATTTTAGAGGCCTCATTTGCATACAATTAATATCATATTACAAATTATTTTAAGTGATTACACCAGGACCCTGTGTCCCCTAACAAGTTTATTAGGCCACATCTTAGTTTCATTAGTCTGAAAAAACTATATAACTGTATTTCACGTAGCTGTGTGTACAAACGTTTGTATATCTTTGCTGACAGCCCGCTTTGCATCGAGTTCAGCCTGGCCCCCCTCCTTCACACACCAGATGGAGAACGGGGCTCCTTTAGCTCTCTCTATACCTGTCACCCCAACATGACGGACTCTGGCATCAGGGATGGACCCCCCAACACTCCTCGCGCTTCTCTGAGCTGGCCTCGCTTTGGCTCTGGGCTTACCGGAGCCCACTCATGGGCTCGGGGAGTGGCGTCGCAGGGCAGGCTACCGGTGTGATCACCTTGGGAAAGGCTTGCGGGGCGGAGGTGCAAGTCGTAGGCGCCTGACCGGCGAGCTCCTGAGGGTTGACTGCCCGTGTTGGCCTGACCGCGTTACTGGGCCCCTGGTGTGTGGGCAAGCGTTCCGGAGGGGTCTGTCAGGGTGAGACTAGCAAGGGCGTGAGTGGGCCAAGGAAAGCAAATTGCTCTCCGGGCAGGTGGGCCTTGTCTAATCAGTTGAGGGCCTGCCTGACTAGGACGAGAAGGGAGAGGAGGGGAAACGTGTCCTCTGCATGGGCTGGGACACCGCTCTGTCCTGCCCTTTGACCTCTGTCTGACCTTCGACCTCAGGCCGGACCGCCCACCGGCTTTCCTGGGTCTCCGGCTTGCGCGTGGCAGATCACGGGGCTTCTCAGCCTCCGTGGCTCACGGCCAGCTCCTTACAGCCCATCTGTGGGGCACCTACATGGGGTGGGGGGTGCAGCTCCCCAGCTCAGTGTCCACCACGGCCCACTAGTTCAGGCAGTCGCAGCCTCTGCCCCACCCCTAATTCCCGGGGAGGAGAAACAGCCAGCGCTGACTGGCAGAGTAGTAAGGGATTTTTGCTCTCATTCCATCTCTAAGATGTTACTGGACATCAGCGGCTCCCGGGGCTGAGACGGCTCTGCGGCCATCCCTTCTCGGGAAGGCAGAAGAGACGCTCCCCGGCGCGCCCAGACTCCGACAGCGCCAGGACGGGCTCCCGAACGAGCCAGGCTGTGATGGCTGAGACGAAGGTTCACATGAAACACCTGCCTGAAGTCCTGTCCTTCCTGCGCGGGCTCCGGCCCCGGCGGTGTTCCTCCCAAACTCCCTGATGACGTCACACAGCCGCAGAGTTCCGAGGTCAGCAGGCCGCAGAGGTCAGGTGCTGCCGTAGCGGCGCGCCGAGATCCCTGCCCGGCCCAGGGCCCGGAGGTGCGAGGCGGCGGCGGGTCTCAGGCCGGGTGGGGGAGCCGTGCCGCAGGCGTCTGCTCGGCCGGGCGTCAGCGGGGAGCCGCTCGGGGCTCCCTGGGCTGTGTCCGCGCTCTCTGGGCCCCCCGGGGCGCGTCTGCGCCCTCGTCGCTGCTTGTGAGGCCCCGCTCAGACCGGCGGAGGGCCACCGTGACCGCGTGTCCCTGGTCGCCTGCACAAGCCCTCGGGCGCGGCCCCGCAGGCGGGTGCTGGGCCGGACTTGAGTGTGGACGGCAGGGCAGCGGGGGACACAGCCCACCCTGGGCGCCGCCTGCCCGCAGGAGGGGCCGACGCTGCACCCGCCTTGCCAGGAGATAAAGGAAGCTGGCCCCGGGGGCCTGCGCCGGGCACCACCCGCCTCACCCCACTTTGGCGGCCTCGTCAGAGGCGCTGCGTTGACCACCAGCGCCGGCCGCTCAGAAAGCTTGAAAGGGCTTTGCCGGACGTCGGCCCGGCCGCGGCGGAGCGGGTCGGGCTGTTTATCTCCCTCCCGAGGCCGCCCCGCGCACGCTTTCATCCTCTGCATCAAAGGCGGCACCGGCGGCCCGGCCGTCCAGACGGTCATTATCTCCCGTCCTCCTGTGAAGCGCAGGGAGCGTCCCCTTCTCTCTCTCAAAGGGGAGACCTGAGCCGAGGCGGGGGGACTGGCCCGAGGCGCCGCCGCGGTCGGCGGGCTGGGCGGTGGGAGGCAGGCTCAGGCCGGGCCCCTGGCCGCTGAGCGGCCGCGCGGGACACATGGCACTCGCGGGACTGGGGACACCGGAGGGGGGCTGAACGGGGGGGACCACAGGGCGCGCCGGTGGCAGGCTCACGACACCCCCCTTCCGGGGCGGGGGCTGGGGAGAGCGCTCCCGTCTCGCGCTTCTTCCGGGAGAGGTGCTGTAGGGCTCAGCGTCCTGGGGATCGGGGCGGCAGCTTTTTGAGGACCTGATTTTGGGGGTTCAGCGCAGAGGCTCTGAGGATTGCGGGGGTGTCTAGGTGCTCCGGTGAGAGCGTCAGCCGGCTGCTAGGGGGCGCGTGCGGTCCAGGCTGGCCCTGCCCCACGAGGCCCGTGGCCGCAGCCATGGCCCTGAGCCCGCTGGGCAGCCGTGTCCTCGGTCAGGGCACAGAGGTCCAGTCCAGTGACTGGGTCCTGACAGCTGGGGACACTGGCTCTTCTGGCTCAGGGGGGCCCGGGGCCCTGGGGCACCCCCTCTCCAGCCCTCTGGACGGGGGACCTGAGCATCAGAAACCACGTACCCCCAAACCAGGCCGCGTCGCAGTCCCCTTGCTCCCTCCTGCGGGTGGGCCGCTGCAGCTGCTCGGCCCCCCGGGGCGTCCAGCTTCGCCCCGTGTTTCATCTCCACGTCGACGCCGAGGTTCTGCCGCCGACCCCGGGGCCGGGCCCAGCGTCGGGTTTGCAGCGCAGCTCCTGCGGCGGTGGGAGATGGGGTCCCCGGCCCAGGTTTCCCTTCCGAGCTCGGGAAGTTTAACTTGATTTAAATATAAAATCAAGGCTATTGGCATTTAACAGTCAGGATTGGCTTATAAATAAGACCCGGCTGGGGCGGAAGAACGTCCCAGAATAAACCCATCAGGCAGGAGGCCTCGTGGACGGGTGGGAGGGGCGGGCGTGCGGACGGCTGGGGGCTGGGAATCCTGCGCGGGGGCTTCCAGAACTGACCACCAGGCTCACCCAGGCCTCCAGGAGGCCAGCGGGGTCTGGAGCTGCCCGCGCTGGTGCTCTGGGCGATGCCAGGCCCTGCCGCACCTGCCGCCCAGGTGGTGCTGAGAGGGCGGCCTCGCCCCTCCCACCACAGCCTGCGGCTTCGGAGGCTGCCCGGCCCTGCCCGGAGGGTCCCTGAGGTCCACGCTGGATACAGAACCGAGTGGGCAGGAGGGCCGGGTCCTGGCTGGGCCGGAGGGCCCGGATGGGTACTCCCTTCGGGACGTGACCCCGGCCTGACAGGCCTTTTGGAATTTTCTTTTGTTTCTTCAGGATGGACAGTGCGCAGCTAGAGCTGGGCCCGGGGGCCGGGCGGGGTGGGGGGCAGCGTGGGCACGCAGCTGCGGGTCAGGGGCTCGCATTGCCGCCCCGGGGCCTTCCAGGCGGTCCAGCCTCAGGAACAGGAGGGTGGGGGCCCCTCCAGGCTGGGAGCCACTTCCCCGGGTCCCCTGAGGAAGGGGGCTGTGAAGGCTGGTATTTAAAAGCTCTGGAGTGGGAGAGAGGGTTGTTATGGCAACAAATTGCTCAGGCTCTGAAGAGGCTCAGCCCCTCGAAGCTGCAGGGAGGTGCCGGCCCAGCAGGCTCAGGAGGCCCTGCCGGACAGGAGGGGCGCTGCGCCCCGGAAGGCCCCGGTCCAGGGAGCGTGGTGGTCGTCTGCAGCAGCCGGCGGGGCGCTCCGCAGTGCTGGCCACCCCCCGCGCCCCGCAGGAAGGAAGCAGGAGGGCCGCACTTCCTCCCTGGCAGTGCCCCCTGGGGAGCAGCGAGGGATAACAGGCGCGGCGTGTTTATGGGGTGCAGGATCTCCTTCTGGGGTGAGGGGGACGCTGTGGTAGAGGCGGGGGCGGCACCACGTGGAGCAGGGCCTGAGGGCCGTGGAACTGCACACGTCAGTCCCAGGCGTGTTCTGGGGCGTCACCCCGCAGAGCAGACGAGACGACACCCGTGTAGCCGCCTGCGGCCGTTTGCCTCCTGCCGAGAATGGCCGCCCCGAGGGCAGCCAGAAGGGAGCTGGACAGTGGCGGTCAGCTCCCGCGACAGCCTTCAGGAAGGCCGGCGCCCTGAGGGCCGCAGACTCGGGGCCTGCCTCTGGTCCCCGGTCAGCGCTGCCACTCCTGCTGGCGGCGGCCGAGGCTGAGTGGGAGTTTCGTGTCCACCGCGGGCCCCAAGGCTTGGCGAGGCCTGCGGGGACCGTGGAAAGGGGCATCCGGCTGGCCCAGGCTCGCGGACCCCGGAAGAGCGAGCTGGACACGTCTGTGCGTGGCCGCCACCTCCCGAAGCCGCTGCCTCCCGGAGCCTCGCGCCCTCTGCCGGCTCTTGCGCGTGGCCGCCTCCCGGGCTTGGAGATCGCCGCAGACTTGGCGAGAAGCGCTCCGGAAGCCACCGCGGAGGGCCTGCCTGTGCTGGCGCGGAGGGCGCAGGGCCAGGGCCGTGGACACCTGAGCGTGGACACCTGAGCGTGGGTGTGTAAGTGCCAAGGAGCCTCCGTGCCGGTAGGGAGGCGGCGACACTCGGGCCGGCTGCGGAGCGGCGGCTGGCGGGGGAGGCCACGGAGCGCGAGCCCGAGGACGGGCACAGCGGGCTTGGGGCCAGGAGCCGCCCCGCCGTCCCCTGCCACCATCAGCACAGCGGGGCGCCAGGCCCACATCGCAGACCCGAGGTGCACCTGCCGGTCCCCGGGGACCTGGGGTCTTGGCAGCCAGCCGGAGGACGACTGCTGAGCAAGACCCTGAGTCGGGGGGCCTCCTGCCCGCGGACGCCCCGTCTGGCGCCTCCTCGCCCTCCGCCTGGACACCACTCCGCCCGCTCTGCCCTGGACGCCCGCGGCCCCTCCCGCCCGGCCCGTGCCTCAGCTGCGCCCCGCTGCCCCCGTGCCGGCGGCCATGCCCTTCTCGCCCGAGGCCCGGCGCTCGTCTGGTGTCCTGCAGAGGGGCGTTGCACTGGTCCCGGACACGCCTCCGGGGTCCGTCGGCCGTGTATGGCGCCCGGAGTGCGTCCCTGCGTGGAAAACGCCTGAGTTTCCCTCCGGCCTCGCGGGCCGGCGCCCGGCTCCGCACCTCGGCGTGACGAGTCCAGTCCTGGCGAGGGCGTCCGGATGCCAAGACCCGTCCAGCACTCAGCTTGAAAGGGTGGACCCGGGCCAGGAAGATCGAAGATGCTTCCTTGTCTCCGTGGGCGGCGTGTCAGAGCCCCCCACCGGGGCCTCAACCCGAGTCCCCAGGGTGGGGGCTGTGCCGGGGTCTCCCCTCGGGGCCGACCTAACCCCTCGCGGTCGGTGACCTTGAGCTCAGCCGGGCAGTGGGCAGGAGTCCGGACGCCGTCCCCTCCCGTCAGAGGGCCCCGGGGCCCCGCCCGCCTCCGCCTCCCCGCGCGGCCTGCTCCACGCCTCGGTCTCGTCTCCACGCCGCGGGAGGGGCCGGCTTCCCTCCTGTGCCTGCGTCGCGAAGGAGGCGTGGGGGCCGGCGCCCCGCGGGGTCGGACGCCTGCCCAGCAGCTGCAGCCCAGCGGCCGTGTGGCCCCGGTGTGCGTCTCCGTGAGCGCCAGGCGCAGGCGGGTGTGGGGGGCCCGGCGGCCGCGCGGCAGAGCACCCGTGGGGCCCCTCCTTGCGGCGTGCCGGCCGCGCTCCCGAGAGCAGGGCGCCTCTCTGCCCGGACCAGGCCCGTTAGCCCCGCGGGGCCTGCGCACAGCCCTGGACGCGCCGCACAGAGGCCCGTGGTTGGCGGGTGGGCAGAGCCCCAGGGCGGCCTGGACCCAGAAGGGGCCCCGGGGCTTCCCTCACCTGTGGCCCAGCTGGTCTCCCTCGGGGCCCCCTGCCCCCACTGCCTCCCCCGCGCCCCTTTGTCTCCGGGCGTGCGGCTCCGCGGTCAGTAAATCTGGGCTTTGCGCTCAGCTCCTGCTCCGGCCAGCTGCCACCTGTGTCCCAGCCGGG
Organism: Scalopus aquaticus; assembly: GCA_004024925.1. NCBI lineage: Eukaryota > Metazoa > Chordata > Mammalia > Eulipotyphla > Talpidae > Scalopus > Scalopus aquaticus. The sequence continues at coordinate 28,959 of PVIJ01015356.1, forward strand.
CTCTCGGGGGCGCGGCGTGCTGGCCACCCGCCGGCCGCTGTGTGCTGCCAGGGCCGAGTGCCCCGAGGTCGTGCCGGAGCTGCTGTCCGGTGTGGTGGCGCTGGGGGGGCTCGGGGGCCGCGAGGCCGTGAGGACGAGTGTCCTTGGAGGGTCCCGGGGCTGGGGTGCGGGGCTCCTGCACGAGGCTGTCTGCACCCTGACCCTGGACGCCCAGCTCCAGAGCAGCGAGTCACCAGGACTTTCTCCAGGGGTCCAGGTGCAGGAATGCGAGAACCCACGCGGCCCGCCCCTCCCTGTTCCTGCTTTGTTTGGCAGCATTAATTGAACTGATTTCCATTCACGCTTGACAAGGAGAGGGAAGCAGGATTAACTATCTAAATGCAATTTGCATATAAAGCTCTGAGGAGGCGCAGCCATCCCATTACCGCCCAGAAATGAGTCCTGTCCCAGCAAATGGCTTCTGGAGGGAGGCCCGAGGGGGCCTGGCGCTGTGGGGGAGCGGCTGCCGGGACACAGGGCTGGGGGCCGTTCCCACAGGGCCACGGAGCAGGGGCGTCTGCCGTGGGAGGGGACGCAGGCTCTGCCCCCTCACCCCATCTCCTCGCCGGTGTCCAGAGCTGGCCTCTGTCCAGCTGTCCCCCTGGAGCAGGGCTGAAGCCGGAGCGCCCCGACGGCTCTGGTCACAGCCTCTACTCTCCGTGGAGGGTGGACGGACGCCCAAGGCCCAGGCGGGCAGCACCTGGGCAGCCCGGCCTCCAGACCTTCAGCGGCTTCCTGGGGTCCCTGTGGGCACGGCAGCCACGCAGGCCACTGCCGTGCCGTCTCGCGTCCTCCCGCCCAGGCCGGGCCGACTCGCCGAGGGCCAGTGGGTGTCCGGCAGGGCTGGGCTCCAGACCGGGCAGCTGCTGCTTTGCGCCCTGGGTGAGGGGCCTGGCCCCACAGCGTGTGGCCTGGGGCTCGCTGCGGAGGCCGCAGGCGGCTGGGACCAGGCACGGGGGCAGAGCCGCCCGGGCAGTGTCCTGGGGTGGGCAGCGGCTCCGCTCTGCCAAGGGCCGGTGTGAGCCGCGGCCTGACCCCTGACCACCAAGTCTTCAAGCAGCGTCCACAGCCGGGCCCGGGACCCGGGCGGAGGCGCCTTAGCAGGTGGGGAGATGAGGTCTCGGGGCGAGTGCCCAGGTGAGACCCACGTCCATGAACGAGCGTCCTCGTGGGGGGACGGCGCCGTGACCCTCGAGGGGGACGGGCTGGACGGGGCCAGGGCCCACGGAGCCTCGGACGTCACCAGAAGCCGGGTGAGGACAGGCGTGGCCCCGCGCCTCTGGAGGAAGCCGCCTGCGGCAGCCGGCCACAGCCTTCTGCTGCTGTCCACACCGTCGGTGGTCTTGGCGTCGGTGGCCGCGGGCTCCGCTGGGAGCACAGGAGCCGCAGCCGGCGCAGGGCCCATCGAGCCCCCACTGACCCCTCTGTGGGGCCTCCGTCCACCCGGCCCGGCCCCCTCTGGCTGCGGGAGCGGGGGTTCCCGGGCTCCCAGCTCCGTGCTGGACGCTCCGGCAGACCCGGCTCACGGGGCCATCCCTGGTGCACAGACTTGCCTCGCTCTGTCCTCCGGCCGAGGGGCTGCTCTGGGGTCCCCTCGGGCTGATCTCATCACACCCTGACACATCGGGGGTCACAAACACGGGGCACAGGCAGCCCAGAAACATCCTCACATCCACTGGGGCACCCCGGCTGCGCTCGCCCAGCCCTCCCTGCGCAGCTCTCCCAGGCAGGCGGCACCTGCCCAGGGCCGGACAGCAGACACCTTGGGCCCGGGGCCCCCGCGGGCTGCCAGCTGCTGGCACAGGCCCGAGCTGTGGGAGGGGCGGCCTGCTGTGGGCAGCGAGGCGTCGCGGCCGGGCTGCGGGGGCTCTGTCCCTCACGTGGCACGAAGCAGCGTCCTTCTGGCGCTTTTCCCCTGGCTAGTCGAGGGTGTCAGCTCACGGGCTGCGCAGAGACGGGGCCGGGGCTGGCCGCGGACCCCCGGGCGGGGGACGCTGGGGCAGTGAGTGCAGGGGCCGTGCGGGGGACCTTGGCGGGTGAGAACCGGGTGGCTGAGCGGGGACGCCCCGGCTGGGCGCTTCCGGACGCCCGCACCACGGCCAGCCGCCCCTGACCCTCCAGGACAGGCTGTTTCTGGTGGGAGCGCCACGGGCCGCCCCCCGGCTCAGACTCTCCCCGATGGTCAATGTGGAACATTTCGGAACTGCAGCGCTTGGTGAGAAGCAGCTCGGACGCTGGCAAGCGCTTCGATGGGAAATGGGGCACGGTGAGGGCGTCTGGCCAGCGTCCTTCCCCCCGCTCCGGGCGGAGCCTGCGCTCCCAGGAGCGAGGTGTTTTCTCACGGAAGTCGCAGCTGCCTCACCGCCTCGTGGCCTGGCGGCTGGTGCTGGCATCAGCTGCCTGGGGCTGCCGGCTGCGGCCCATCTGTGCCAGCGCAGGCCGGGCCCGGGCAGGGGTCGGGCCCGGCCCTGCCCCCACCCAGGAAGGGCCTGGGGGCCCCGTGGGTGTGCAGTGGGTGTGCCAGGTGTGCCCCGGGCGTGAGGTGCTGGCGTGTGCCGCGGAGCAGAGCCGGGGCTGCGGCCGCAGAAGCAGCCAGGGGCAGCCCAGCGCGCGGCTGTGCCCGGGAAGCGCAGGCCCTCGGCGACCGGCGAGCCGGGCTGAAGCTGCTTCCGCGTCTCCCCACGCGCCCCCCTGCTCGCTCCCTGCTCGGCGGGGTCAGAGGCCTCCGGGACCCCGGGAGAGGCGGAGACAGCCCCGGGGCCGGCAGGACGTGGCCGCACCCCAGGCGAGGCGGAGCATGGCCGCGGCCGGAGCCCGGCCCACTGCCCCATGTGGGGCAGGCCCAGCGCTGCGAGGGCACCGGCGCCATCGCGGGCGGTCGATGTGGCCAGCTGCCCGCAGGCCAGGGCAGGGCACACGAGGCCGCACCAGCCGGTCCCTGGGCTGCAGTGCCCCGAGCTGTCGGGGACAACAGGGTGCTTCCTGGTCCTGGCTCTGGGGTGCAGCTGCTACAGCTCCTCTCCTGGGCAGCGCTTTGCCTTGCGAGCCTCGAGTGTAGGCCGGAAGAAAGTCAGGTCTTCAGGAAACGGCAGAAAGTCCGGGAACGTTTTCAACGCCCCTTTTTGGAGAAAAGACAGACACAGGGAGACGTGGGATCCCCGGGGGCATTTCCAACCAGGGTGGGGTGCGGGGGGCCTTCCCCTGGGAGGTGCCGGTTTGTGGGGTGGCTCTGTGAGTTTCCCTGCCATACCCCCTTGCTCGGCCGGGGTCCCCCATGGGCTTCTCCCCGTGGACGGGGCAGCTATAGGGCCGCGGGCACAGCGCAGAGCCGGGGCGGGCGGAGCGGGTGTGCCGGACCTCACAGCCCCCGCTGGCACCCGAGGGGCCCTCCCCGGGAGCCCTGGGGCCAGGGCGGGTCAGCAGCCGTCTCAGGCCCGCAGTACCGGGGCTGTGGGTAGCTGTGGCAAGCAGAGCCGCACGAGGGAGAGGGCAGGCTCACCAGCCCTCCTCGGGGTAATCAAGCTGCAGAGGCTCTGTGGGCAGCGGGCGGCGGGCAGCGCGGCGGGGCCGGCACTGCAGGAGTCTGGGCGGACGGGCGCGTGGGGAGGGCGGGCGGGGTCAAGAAGACCCGAGCGGCCTGGCCCCAGGGACCCCAGTGCCCGGAGCCCGGCCCTGCCCGGCCCCCACCCAGCGCCTCAGGGCTGGGGAGAAGGGCCTCTGTGGCCGGGACCCGCTGTGTGGGGACGGCCTGCCGCGCAGCTGGCGTTTCCGGGGCGGTTCTGGGGCGGGGTGGGGTCCCCGGTCCACAGGGACCCCCACAGAGGCTCCACGAGGACCCAGGAGGATGGTCCGGCCGGGCCATGCTCGGGGCAGCCTGTGCTGGGCCCTGGGCCAGGCGGCGTCTGCCTGGGCGGCCCAGCGGGGTGCTGCCCGAGGGGGCCGGCCCGTCCCAGGAGGCCCTTCAGGTCACGGTGAAAAGTGAAATCACCAGCAAGTCTTAAATTTAGACCTGGCACCTCTCGCCTCCTCCCTCCTGCCCCCGACGCCTACTGCGGGCTTCCTGTGAGGTGATCTCAGGCCGCGACCCCCCAGCACCTGGCCACGCAGCCGGTCAGCTGAGTCCCTGGTCGCCTCCTGCCGGCGTGACCTCGGAGGGGGTGGCCCTGGGCGTGGGGGAGGGGGAGAACGGCACCGTGGGTGGAAGGGAGGCCCCGAAAGGCCCCAGCTGGTCCAGTTCAGTCCGAAAGCCCCGTACCCTGTGCCCCAACCTTCAGAACTGAGCTAATGGGGACAGGGGGCTCCCCAGACCAGAGGGTCTCCCTAGCCAAGACCCCGTCCCCATCCACACACCAACCTCAACTCCCGCCAGGTGACTCCCAACCCCGCCAGGTGTGACTCCCCCAACCACGCCAGATGTGACTCTCCAAACATGCTGGGTGTGACCCTCCACCCCCGTCGGGTGTGACCCCCAACCACGCCGGGTGTGACCCTCCACCCTGCCGGGTGTGACCCTCCACCCCACCACCCAGGATAAGTCTCCCTTGCCCATCACCCTCAGGGTTTGGTGACTGGCCCTGAAGTGCCTCCTGCCAACCACTGCCCAGAGCCCTGCAGCTTTCGCGGGAGGGGCCTCTGCTTCTGTGCCCCAGGGCAGCACGAAGGGCCTGCCCCTCATCGGGGTGAGGACTTGAAACGTGTCTGTGAGTCTTGATCACGCACCGCGCTGGGGCCTCGAGCAGACGCGCTCCGGGGCCCGCAGGCCGCCTGAGCCGGAGCCTGCCTCGCCCGCCTTCCCTCTTGTGAGCGACTGGCCTGTATGGAAAACCGGCAGGCTCCGGAAGGACGCGCTGCTGGGGCCTGTCGGGCCACTGGTGAGGGAGGCAGGGCTCCCGGCGGCCTCTGCGGCCGGCTGGCGCTTGAGCTCGGCTCTCCCTGGGTTGGAGACTGAGGTGCCTCTGGGTTGAGCGACGCTGGGCGTCTTGGGGGAGTGGCCGGCACGGTCCCAGCAATGGGGTTCACGTGCGCACGCCGGCCAGGGTTTCTTTGTTGGCAGTGGACAGACCCTCCCGCAGCTGGCTCTGCTGCGTCGGACATCGCTGGCTCGATCACGGCCCCCACGGAGCCTCGGCCTCTGAGCACCGCCCGACCCCAGCCCCGGCCTCGCTTCTGCCCTCCAGAGAGCCCGCCCCGCCCACCCCTCGGGGGCTGGGGCCTGAGGAAACACCGCCGCTGGGGCTCTGGTTTCCGCTGGACATGAGCCGGACACAGCTCAGGGCCCAGGACCGGTGACTCGGCGCCCACGGCCCGGCCGCTCTCGGGCAGGGGTTGGAGCCGCACCTCCCAGCTGTGGCCTGGGGTGCCCCGGGCTCTGACCTCACGGACGGGCCTGTGGGCTCGTGGCGACCCACCTGCACATCCAGGTGACCTTGCCCGCCCTCCGCTGTGCTCCCCCCTGATGAGCCCTCCTGCTATCACCAGCTAGAACGGGACCGATTTACTGCCTCAGACGTATCCAGGTTCCGCGCAGAAAGTCTTTTGCCGAGATACATCAGCTAATAAAGAGAACCGATTTCAGAAGCCACAGTCAATATGGGGTTCAGGAGGAATCTGCTTATTTGCATGTTCCTGTCTCCTGGGCCCGCTACCCCTGCTGGGGGACATCGCGGCCACCTCGCCACGGCGCCCGGCTTCTTAGTTCCCAGGCGCCCTTGCGGCGCGGCCCACTCCGGGAGCGCGGCGGAGTGTATCAGCGATTCCTCGACAAAAGCGGCGATTTCTTGGCTCTGGGGTCTTTCTCGATGATGGGCGCGGCCGATGGGTTGGGCTCCAGATTGTGGGGCTTCTTGTGGGACGGCGCCCGAGACCAGGCGCGGGCTGACTTGTGTATTCAGAACGTGCTTCCTTGTAACTGCTTCATAATGAAGGCTCATTTGTAATTAGGAGGAATGATTTGCATATAGAAAATTAATGTAATAAGGTATCCAAAAACAATTTTTTCTCTCTGAATAGCTCCCTTGTAATTTAGCTCATCCAATTCATTGCCGTGCGAAGCCCTTTGTTCGCAGATCCCGGGAAGGTGGATTTCAGCTGACCCACGAGAAGTTCACAGTTGGCTCCGAGCTCGTGGTCGTGTCCACGTGTCAGGCGCGGTGGGCGCAGAGGTGCGTCAGGGAGGGGGCTCCTGCTGTCTGGGCGCGGCTCCTCGAGCCTCAGGGCTTCACCCTCACCGAGGCCCCGGCTCCCGCCCCAGGCACCGCGGAGTGCGGGGTCAGAGGCAGGGCGGGCCCACCCTCGCAGCTCTGCCCGGTTCCAAGGTGACCCTGAGTTCCCAGGTGACCGAGGCTGCTGGCTGTCCTGGGACCCCGCTCTGGAGATCTCAGGCTCTCGGGAGACCGGCTGGCGCGTCGCCGTCCCCGAGCGCAGCCCAGGTCTGTCCATCGCGGCGGCGGACGCCTGGAGAGGCACCGAGCGCTGCAGGAACCGCACGGTCTCTTCCGGCTGTGCCGCCTCCGCTGTGGCCGAGCCCCTCTGCCCAGGCCCTCCACTGAGATGAAACCCAGAATCGGGGAAATGAACTCGACATTCACGTTCACACCCCTCGCCCCTTTGCTGCCAGTCGCCCTCTCGGAGCGGCAGACTCTCCGGGACAGACCGGACCCTCACACGGGCCCGAAGGGGAGGGGAGGGGCGTTTCAGGGTGGGCTACAGGATACCGTGCCAAGTGCCGGCCACTGTGCATGGAAATTGAGGCGGACCACAGCGATGGTGGCGGTGGAGGCGATGGTGGTGGTGACGCTGCGGATCACAGCAGTGATGAAAGCAGAGCAGCCCGGGTCCTAAGGCCGGAGTGAAGATGTTTATTCTGATTGGTCCTTGCCCAAGGGATGGAGACTGGCCAGTGTTCCCCCAGAAAAAAATTGCATTTCGAGCGGAGGCCTTCCTGGTCTGGCTTGGGCCACGCGCGGAGCTGGCTGTGCCCTGCAAGCAAAGGAGGCTCCTCTGCCACTGAGCAGCACCTGAGCCCAAGGGGGGCACCTCTGGGGAGCCTGCTGTCGGGGAGCACCCCGGCTTCACTGGGATCGAGCGGACGTGACAGAGTCCCAGGATGCCGAGCGAGGCGCTGGACGCGCGCGGGGCCGAGGCGGGCAGCCGCGGGAGACCAGGTGCCGTGAACAAACGGGGCTTGGGAGGCGCGCGATGCCCCCGCGGTCTGACCGTGCGCTGCCTCCACATGGAGGAGTGGCCAGCGCGGCAGCTCCGAGGCACCGTCTGGGGCGCACACTCGCGCAGGGGTCTCGGGGGGCTCTGGGTGTCTGGGGACAGGGAGGTGCAGGGGGCTGGAGCCCAGAGAGGCAGAAGGAGATGACGCTGTCAGGTGCCTGCTGGGGCCGTGTCAGTGTCCGCCCTGCGCCCGAGACGCCTGCTGGCCTTTGGTCACGGCGGGACAGAAGCAGTGACGGGCGCCTGCCCACACCCCGACCCTGCTGATGACAGAGACGGGAAACCGGCATGCGGCGGAAGGGAGCGCGGGGTCGCTGCCCTCCCCGGCCCCGCAGACGTCGGCCCAGAGCCAGGCCGTGATGCCCACTCGGGGCCACAGCAGTCTCCCTCCCCGAGCCCGCGCCTGTGGGTGCGTGAGCTCACCAGGCCTCCAAGCCGCGGCCGCTGGGGCAGACACCTGCGGCCTTAACGGTGCTCGTGCAGGAGGCTCCGGGCGTGGGCGGGGCGTGGGCGGGGCGCGCTGGGGGCGTGGGCGGGGCGCGCTGGGGGTGTGGGCGGGGCGTGCGCTGAGGGTGCTGGGAGCATGGGCGGGGCGCGCTGGGGGCGT
>PVIJ01015357.1:0-26833 GCA_004024925.1 Scalopus aquaticus
CAGCAATCCCACTTTTGGGAATTTACCCAAAGGATACAAAAACACTAATCCAAAAGGATACATGCACCCGTATGTTCATTGCAGCACTGTTCACAATAGCAAAGGTATGGAAGCAACCCAGATGTCCAAAAATAGATGATTGGATCCAGAAGATGTGGTACATATACACAATGGAATACTATTCAGCATGGAAAAGTCAATTCTTTAATGTTTTAAACTAAAATATGTTTCCCAGGCGATCATGCAGGGAGTACTGCTTTGCGTGACATTGACTGGGTGAAAGAAACGTGACAGATTTGGCAGTTGTTCACTACAACAAACGATTTTCAGTTGTCATGGCACAATACCTAAAGATCTCAATGTTGTCTCATGAGATAAAGCCACTTTGGGTAGGTAGTTGATTGAAAAGCTTTTGGATACATATATTTACAAGCATCATTTTCAGATTAACTGCCCAAACCAATGCTTAATGAAATGGCTGTGTGGGGGGTAAGCTTATGTAATCACTGAGGTTTGTAATACAACCTGAGATACCCAAGATAAATATGATGAAAGAAATCAGATCTGTTGGAAGAAATGAATTTGAGATTTAAAAGTGATAACCTAGAAACAGAATTTACGTCTAAAATTAGAATCCATAAATGAAAAGTCAGAGGAAAGATGATACAAACTCATTTTTTGGATATCTGAAAACTTTCGGATAATTTTATAAAATTTTGTGTAAACTTTATTTTGAGTAGTACTATTCAATCAGATATTTTTCTCAACAACTAATATTTCCACTGAATAACATTAGTTTTTGAAAAGACATGACTTACCAGGAGTGAGAAGGCAGGTGAATTTAGCTTATGCTATACAGAGATTCAGATATGCCTGAATGTGACAAGGGGCATGAATGCAACTGATTTACGGCCCCACCAAGCTGAAACCTGCCTATTTAGATTTATACTTCAACCTCAGATAATGGGCAAAAGGATCTGGATGCTTCTTATAGTAAAACATTTTAAGTCTTAGTATTTATTCCTTCTTCCCTGTGGTTTTGAATGGGTTACATCATGAACATGATACATTATCATTTTCATACCATTGACACATACCATTGAGAGCTTAGAAGTGTCTGTAGTAGCTTCTCCTGACTTTCTCATCAGTCCTTTGCATTAGTTTGTATGCCATTGGTGGGTTCATTGGCTTAAGTAGAAAAACTCTTACAGAGTGAATTCTGTTCCCTTGGGGCTTAAAGGCAGGAAACAGCTTGTGATTACTCATCTACAGAGTTCTCCCTTATCTTCTGAATCTGAAAATCCCTATTTCTGCCCCAGTGTGTTAGAGTTGCATATGGAGATTTTTTCCTTCACTAACACAGAAGTACATGTGGTGTCTTTACTCAGGCCAGGGTTCCATGTCCCCCCTCACTCCTGACTTCACCCACCACCCAACTGAGAACTCTAATCCTGAACTGGATGCTATTGGCCAGAGAAGACTGTCACAGATAAGTCAGAGCAATCCCCTATTTTTGTCTTACATGCCAATAATATAAGCAAGAACAGGAGATTTTTCAAGAAGATAGGCACGCACTGCTCCAGAAATTTCTTTAAGACCTACAATTGCATACTCTGTTTTCAAAGGCAGCCAAATGTGTAATATGTTTTAGAAACATGTCTATCAAAATACATCTTAATGTTTACATTTGCTGCATAGAGCAGAACACTCCACTTATCTAGAGAATTCCCACAAATGAAATGGCTTATTCCCCACAGTGAGGAACAAATGAAGCATTACCATAAACAGGTAAGTATAAATTTAAACAAATACACTAAATAACTATAAGCAAAATAAGGAGGATAAGTGAGAAGACTCTCCATTTTTGCTAATCCTTCTAGAGTATAAGGAGAGATCTCCTTTTTTCATGTCTAGGGTTGGTGGAATACAGCTCAGAGCACCTTCTCATGCCAACTCTGTTTACTTTTGATCTTGGAGATGATAGAAGACCAACTTCTGACAAGTCAAGGTCCTACTTCTGTTTCTGAAAGTGCTGCCTCTGAAACCACAAAGCATTGCCTGGACTTCATAATGAACTCCATTTCCCTAGCCAGTGAACTTTACGTTATGCTGGGACACTATCAAGTAATAGAATAATGTAAATACAACAGAATCATAAGTAGTCAGGGTTAGATAGCAAAGAGAAATATTTATTTTAAGCATTGTGAATTAGCTGTACCAGCAACCTGGTTTCTTTATACTGTTTCTGAAAGATAGTATATTTTATGAAAACATTAAACGATATTAAAAGATAGCTATATTTAAAACAGAGGATGTAATTTGACAGATTTTTTTTTTGATAACTACCCGTGAAGGGGCAGATCCTATACTTCCAAAATACTAACAATGGTAAAAAATTTAAATAAAAAGTGTCAGTAAATTTTCCTTACTCTCTAATAGTGATTAGGGCTCTAAGAAAATGAATAAAGTAAATCTAATGTAATAAGGAACAACTTTTCAGACTAAATATAAAAAAAATTTCCAAAGTACATAAAAATGTGGAATGAAATTTTATCTGGAGTATGAAACTAAACATCACGAATATCTTACAAATAAAAATTAAGCTAAACAGAAGCAAAATGATTGTTAGAACAAATAAAGAATGGATCTTGTGTTAATTTACTTACAATTTTTATGGGTTGAATTGTGTTTATCCCCTTCCCCTAAAGGTAAGTTGAAATCCTAACCGTCAGTATCTCAGAATATGGCCTTCTGTGAAGAGGATCACTGCAGACGTGATTAGTAAAGATGAGGTCATACTGGAGCAGAGTGGGCCCTGATTTATTATGGCTGGAGCACTTACAGAAAGAGAATAGACACAGATACAGACATGTGATGGCAGAGGTAGAGACTGGAGCAATGCCTCTGCAAGGCAAGAAATGCTAAGGGTGTTGGCAGTGTGGACTAAGAAATTCGTGGAATAGACGTTTTCCTAGAGCTTCCAGGAAAACCTGACCTTGCACACACCTGGATTTTATATTTCTAGCCTCTAGGACTGTGAGAGAAAAAAAATCTGTTGCTTTAAGCCTCCCCAGCTTTATACTTTTTTTTAAAGGCAGCCCAAGAGATCTGTTTCTCAGCCAAATTCAACAAAAGCATGATAATAGAACGTCATCTTAACAAATATTTGAATGCTTCATCAGTTGACTTAAGGGCCCCTTATTTTTTTAATATTTAATTCATTTTGCTTTTAAGTGTAAAAAGTTATGTGTATATTTATAAGTCATATCTGTGTATTTATATAATTTCTGGAGTCTCTTCTATCCATTCTCTAATATAGCATCTTTATTACTACAACTTTATATCTTAAAATCAGGTATTTTTATTTATTGCTTTTTTTTTTTAACGTTTTAAAAAGATAGGTTTATTAGGAAAGGAGACAAAGAGCCACCTGCTTAGTCACAGAAGGACAGAGAGCTAGTATGTATTGCTTTGAAAACTCTTTTGGACCTTCTAAGTTATGTGCATTTTCATGTAAAATTTAAAGTAAATTTGGAAATTTTGCCATAAGCTTTTGAAATTTTGATTTGGATTTAATTGAATTTATACATCAAAGTGGTAAGATTAACAATACTGAGCTTTTCAATTCGTGGTCATGCTCAGGTCATCTCTTTATGTGTTTTGCTTTCACCTAATTTCTCTTTTTAAAGGATTATGGTTTTTCAGTGTACAGTTCTGGCACATGTTTTGCTATACTTTTTTGAAAAAACTTCTTGTTGATGCTATAGTAGAGTTTACACTGAAATTACTTTTCTGTTTTTTAGTTTCTTTATTATGGAAATGCAGTTTTTATTGGCCTCCTACTCTGCAAATTTACTGAATTCACATACTAGCTTTAGTAGTTTTTTTTGTCAGTATCCTAAAATATTCTACAAAGAAGATCGTGTAGTCAGTGAATAGTGACAGTTATTTTTCTTTTCCAGTTTCTTGGGCTTTGTGTGTGTGTGTGTGTGTGTGTGTGTGTGTGTGTGTGTGTGTGTTTGCTTGCCTTACATTAGGATCTCCAGTACAATGTTGAATAGAAGTGATAACACCGGTATTTTTGCTTGTACCCCAGCCATGAAGAGTAAGAACAACAGTCTTTCACAATTGAGGATGATGCTAGCTGTGTTTTATTATTATTATATTATTACTTTTTTTTTTCATAGATATCAACCTCCAGATTGAGGAAATTTCCCTATGTCTCAAATTAAGGGAGAATTTTTCAAAAATAATTATAGAATATTGTTAAATATCTTTTGTATATCTGTGGAGAGGCTGACCTTTTTTTTTTTTTTTTACTTTTATGTTACAGTGAATTGCATTATTTGGTTTTCAGATTGTTACCTGTGGGAGTGTTTGTGTGACCACTTTATCTCATTATCATTATCCATGTTCCTTTCATCCTAAAGTTTATTAATATCTTCTATATAACTATGGTCAAAATATTTTTTCTTAAACTCCTTTCTCCTAAGTTTCAGAACATTTTCTTTTAACAGGTATGAGGCTTTCTGATAACACTGGTCAACACATTTTTACAAAAGTCATGTTACTGAAATGAAGTCATTTCCTATCAATTTGTATGTGCTCAACACGAATATGACAGTCAAATTCTAATTTTGGTTCTAGTTTTTTTTGTAATCTGCAATAAATGGATGTTTACATCACAAAATGCATGCCAATAGTAATAGGCCTACAGTTAATACCTGTAAAAGATCAAGTCGTAGACTACTTCTTAGATTTCTTTGCTTATCTCTTGTACAGCTGTTCAGGAACATCTCTGGGGAGCATCCAGCAGTAGTCAGCCAGCATGTAGTGGACCATTTTCTCTGATATCTTTGTTCTATTGATGCTATATCTTGATGAAAACGTTCGCCATGTTCATCATTAACCATACCACAGTTTTCAGGGAAGAAATCCAGATGGGAATGTAGGAAATGGATCTTTAGAGACATATTGCAGTCAAGTTTCTGATACTGCATCAGCATGTCTTCTACTAGTTCTGTCAGTGAGATGGAATTAGGGGAAAGTTACTAGGCATTTTTTTCTTAACTGTTTAAAAAAATAAACAAACTGCTTTAAGAATACATTACTTATTGGGCCTCCCCGGTGGCGCAGCGGTTGGGTGCTGCGCTGTGGAGCTGTTGGCCGCAGGTGATGCTGATTCGAGACGCCCAGCCGGGGAGAATCCCACATGGTGTGGCAGACCTCTCCTGCCTCGCCCGCTGCTCCCCTCAGCAGTGTATCTCTGATCTGCCTGTTCTGCTCCCCACTCTGTCTCTGGTGAACCCTCTCGCCGCCCCGCACCTCTGGCCTGTACCCCAGCTTGTGTACATAAATAAATAAAAATTCTTAAAAAAAAAAAGAATACATTACTTATTGCTCCTTGCCCCTTCCCCTTCTTTCTGATTTGACTATTGCTATAGCCGCTCTCATCTTGGGATTATGAGGGGACTGTCAAGAGAATTGCAGTCCTGACATTATTTAAGTTGCTGAACCAACTCCCAAAAGTTTCTATGAGGAGACTTGTTAGATGAGAAAATAATACCATATTTGTTTAAGCCACTGTGATACAGTTTTGGGCTACTTGTCATAGAATTCACTACTGTGTAACATAGCAAGATAGGTGTATTTAATTTCCTCCCTCCATTTGAGTTGCTACACATGTATGTAGAAAAATTGATTTCCACAATCACTTTTCTTAAGCTTTATTTCCCTAAGTCTATGGTTAAATTTATAAATTACCATCATCTTTCCACATCCAGTTATCAATTTTTGGTGTTTTTCTTAGTGACATTTCAGAAGCGCTCAGCAAAATTCATTATTTCCTTCTTGCTGAAATACATATTCTCTTGACTTCATATTTCTAATCTAATTTCTAAGTGACTATTATCAGTGCATTTTTCTAAATTCACTTATCTTCTCAATGTTTTTTTTGTAATCTGCAATAAATTGATTTATTTATCAAGCTCAGCCTTTTGTTCGTTTCTCTTCATTTTCTGTGGTCTCCCTTGGTGACATCTTCTGTCCTTTATACTGTCACTTGCAAATTTATATCATCAAGCTTACCCTTAGACTCTAGTTTTCTAGGACTGCATGGTTGACTGCCCTCTGAACATCTTGGCTTGGGTCTCTCAGTGTTCTTCAAAGGAGAGGAAATATTTTAGTTTCACACCTTACCTGTTTCTCCCTTACGTCATTAAAGTGCCATCATTTCCCCAGTTAAGTAACCTGAGACTTGTCAGGGATAAGAGATAGTGCTGTGCTTTCTCATTTTCATTTCTGTATCCTTGAATTTGGATTCATTTAAAAAATTATATTTCCTGTCCTAAATTTTCATCCTTTTCTTACTAACACCTCAGTTCAAGTTACCACTGTTTCTTACCTGAGCAACCAAAACGCCTTCTGAATCTGTTCTTGCCTTCTACAGTCCCTGCTCTACACAGAATTAAAAGATAAACTAGATTACTTCCCTTTTCTGCTCAGAACTTTCCAGTGAGAGTTTACCATGATAAATTTACCATGGTGAATAAATACTTTTACTTCATGATCTTAAACCTGCCTATTTTCCCTTTAATATTTGTTACTTTTCTTCACCTCAAACCACACCAGTTATAAGACTTTGAGGGTTCCTAGAATGCTTCATTAAAAAAAAAAAATCTCATATGTCGTAAAATTCTTATGTCATAAATTCTTGCTATTTGGTATTTTAATTTAGTTTTCAATTCAAAAGTCACTTCCTCAGAGGGTCTATGTGTCTACCCAGTCCCAGGTCACTCCCTACCCTGTAATCTTTCTTGTTTTTATTTGAGCAGTTTTTAATGAAAGTTGTTATAAGACTACTTTATTCCTGCATCTTCTCAATCGTTTCTTCCTTGTATTTGCCCTTTTCCTTTCCTTCTTGGCGGGATTTGGCTTTGCATTTAGTATCTTTTTGTCATCTGTGCAGCTTTAGTCTAGTGACAGCCCATATGAACGGCTGCGCCATTTGCTTCCGGCGCTGCTCTCATTCAATGCAGAGGACTTCCTGTTAACCTGGGCTACTTGGCCATTTTGCTGCCCTTTGTAGTGTCCTCAAACGCCCTGAACTTGATTGTTCATCTGAATGGATGTGGGTTGAACACTGTACTTCTTTGGAAAGAGCAGAAGACATAATCTTTTTTACAAATGTTGGAAAGTGAATTAAAATGTCTTTTATGGTTCTTAGGTTAGAAGTCTCAAAGGGATAGAAATTCACTTTGGCTCCTGGCACTTCAGTAATAGCTGCAAAAAACTTGTTTTGTCGTTTTTGCGACAATCTTATCACATAAACTACAGTTTATATCTTGTGTTACTTGTTTATTCATTGAATTTTCCACTAGAAGGTGATCTCAGTGAGGACAGTAATTTTTCTACCTTTTTCTTGGGATAATATCTGATACTTAATGACAATCAATGATTTTTAAATGGAAAAGTGAAAGTATTTAGAATTCCTTGTAGAGTAAGCAATTAAAAATCTGGCCAAATTTCCTTTGTAATAATAAAGCTTCAGGGTTTTTTCCCTCATTTTGAACTAGATACTGATCTATTCCATTGGGCATTTTTAAGGGAACAATTTCTCACATTTACCTATTCTATATTTTTAGTTTTTCTAATTATTAATACTCATTTTTTTATCCTGACTAATATTTATATAATCTGTAAGTTACACATTCATTGTAATAAAATAAGTTAAAATAAAATGCCTTAAAGGAAGGATTAAATGATACATGAATATTGCAGATTTATTTGTAGAAATTATAAATTGATTTTGAAATCATTTCACTACAATAGTGATTAATGCTAAATCACATTGTAGTTGAGTAGTTCAGACTCTGATAAATGTTTAAAGCACAAAGATCTTAAAAACAATATGGTCAAAATTATCTCTCTATAGCATGGGTTCATTTGATCACTGTTTTTTCATTTTCTTCTTTATAATTTTCACATTGCTCAATTTTTAATTATATTCATTTAATATCGGTAAATAAACATATAGTAATTATTTTTCCTAAAAATATATATATATAAAGGAAAATATAAAACAGTACTAACTTGGTTGAATTAATTTCCTAAAAATTATAATATTTTTGGGCCTCCCTGGTGGCGCAGCGTTTTAAGCCTTGCACTGTGGAGCTGTCCGCAGTGGCAACGTGAGTTGGACACCCGGCCGGGGAGATTCCCCCATGGCGCAGCATACCTCTCCTGCCTCGCCTGCTGTTCCCCTTAGCAGTGTATTTCTGTCAATCTGCCTGTTCTGCTCCCCACTGTGTCTCTGGTGAACCCTCTCGCCACCCCACGCTTCTGGCCTGTACCTCAGCTCATATGCCTAAATAAATAAATCTTTAAAAAAATTATAATATTTTACTGTGTCCATTTAATTTAAAAAATAATAAATTGAAACAGCTGAATTTCATTTGTATTTAGGATATATACGCCTCTAGAGGAAAAGTTATCTACTAAAATAATAAGTGTTCAAAGATGATGAAGATCTATTTGGTTCATATTTTTGGATGTGAAATCCCAGGTTTAGCCCATTTTCTTTGGTAAACATTGCAGGCATAAATATTTTGGTAAATCGTGTAGTTTTCTGTCTCTCTTCTTTTTTAGAATTTAGAAGCTTTACCAGACATTATCTCTTAATAACCTAAGAGAAAGCTATTTTGGCTACTCTACCACACCTCATATTTGTCTGAAGAGAGTCACAAAGTCAAATCTGCTGAATGGATCATAGTCGCTAGTTGCCTTGGAGTCCAGTCCAAACATTTTGACGTTAGCTGTACACAGTCCCTGACCTTCACTGTACTTACTCCTCTAGATATTTCTAGTACTTGGAACATACTACTCAGTCAAGAAACTGGTTAAATAAATGAAATTGATAAGGTGCTTTTTTTGTCCTTTGATTTTGAAATTACAGAAAGCAATGTATAGAGGTTACCTACACATGCTCAAGAGCAGTAGTTGGACAGGGTTCAAACTGATATTTGACTGCCTCCAATTCTGTGCTCTTCACCTCAGTTCTCTGTTGCTGTTTCTCAGAATGTCTGTGGAGGAGGTGAGGGAGTAAAAGAGAAAACAACGAAGGAAACTCCAGGAAAGCAAAGAAAATGTGATATATTCAGTCCTTTTGAAATAATCCAAATAGTAATGCCCTCATTTGGTCTTAGCTTGAAAAGCCAGTATGACTTGTACAAACCAATTTCCTACATCACATTGGCAATCAAATAGTTAGCTATAGCATGCTGTGAATCCAAATGGGCACATCTAAAGTAAAATGCATGCATTTTAGCATCATTTTATTCCTCCATGTCTCTCTTCAGAATCAAAGTAAACCAGGAATTCACTGAACAGAGAGCCTGTGTGAAAGAGATATGTTGGAATCTCTTTTCTTTAAAGTAGGTTTCGCATTGCTTAAATTACCCTCTGTTGTATAATGGAAGTAATATAAAGTCACATCCATTCAATATAGATAATATTCAGGCTTATTACTCTTTTAAGAAAAAGAGAAAGTGCAGTTTCATGCCAGCAATCACATCTGCAAACAATCACCAAGCAAATCGATTTCTCTGTACATCTCCATTGAAAGCATGGAGATTGCTTGATTTTACTGACTCACAACCATCTTGTTGGCATTATAGTTTATCCACAAAGTCCTACCACTGACAGGTAGATAAGCACAGTATAAATCGAAGAGCACAATTGGATATCAATGATTATGATTTCTGAACCATTTGTGTATTCTTAGAGTAACTGCTGCTATTATGCCATAAATACCAGCAATTTCTTTGCAGTACATAATGATAAAAGGATATGTTATGAGACTATAAGGGAAATATCAAACTGATTCTGCATTACTCCATTTACTCTACTGCATAAATGTGCTCAGTTTAGTACGTTATGTATGCAGTGTTACTCTAAAAATACCAAGAGACTTTTAGGGAGGACTAATAAAAATTTGAGTTCATATGAAGTAGATAGTATTAGAATATAACTAATTATGCCTACAGTCTCTTTCTAGAATTTATTAAGAATAGTAAATGAAACAAAAAATAGAACAATCGTATATGTAATTACAATGTCATTTTACATGAATGTGAACTCACTGTCATCTGCATGCCCCCAAAACTTCTAACTTTGTAGTCATTTTCCCTCATAGCAAGTATGAGTACCCGCAGGAAGCTTATATCTCTGCTGATTATCTCTTGCTCTCATTGTTTCCTTTCCTTTTTTTTTTATGACTGGTTTGCTGCACTTCTGATTAATCTCTTTTCTCTGACCTATGAAAACAAAAATCTGGATGCAGAACTTTTGTATTTAATTGTATGATGCCGTAACCAATGTAATTCAATTGCATGTGTTATAGTTTACTAGAAATTTGGAGGCTGTGAAGAGTGTGTCACAGGAACATAGGGTAGCAGAGCTCAGCAGATGCAACATGGGCTAAAATTGAATCTTAGACTTATTTCTTCTTACTGTCCCCTCATGACCTCAACATAACAGAATTTCTCACTCTACCTCATTATGCATTTTTTTAGAATCAAACTTGAAATGATCTATATTTTGTTTTGTAAACTACACTCAGGTTTGAGGGAAAAATTTTGCTGGTTTAGCTTGTAAGTGTCAATTAGTTTTGTTCTTAGTTGTTTTTAACCTTGTCAATTGTGGGAAAGCAAATGCATATTTTCAGATTTCTATGAAAACTCAAAATATATATTCATGACTCAAAAATTGCCCAAAGTTTACATCAAAGTGATATTTTATAAGCATTATGCTGCCTGACATGTTTATATTTAAAATATTTGTAAGCTGGAAAGGGCACAAAATGGAATAGAAAAGAACACAAGGGACCATGGAGATGGATCACGGGTGAATTGGTGGTGGGCTACCCAAGGGGAATGCAAAATGTAAAAGACATAAATAACAATAAAAATATATATTATAAAAAAAATAAAAAAATAAAATATTTGTAAGCTAAAGTTTAGTTTATGTACCAAACATCTTTTATGTATATTCATTATTTCATAACTAAATTATAACCATGTTTATCTTCCCTTGTAAAATGCTGAAGTGCTTAATATTATTTTAATATTTATCACTAAGGTTATTTTCCACTGGAACATGAGATTGGAAGGAGTATGAGGAGAGTGGGACATTTGCCATAACTGGGGAGATGTGCTGCAAGATTGAAAGACACTATACTGGACCATATATTTTATGCTTTCAATACCATTTGGCCAGTACCCTCTAATCCTTTGTCACATTTTTCTGCTTCATTTGCCAGGGAAAATTGCAACCTGGGACTGTCCTGAGCAACTATCTCTATACTTATGATGCTTTGCCCAAGATCTAGCATAATAAATTCAACCATCCATAAATGATTATGGATCATTTTCCTCTTCAAATTCAGTGTGTTCAAGGCAGAACTTACCATCTTCCCCCCAGTTTATTTTCCTTTCCTATTATATTTACCAAATACAGAAATCTAAGGGCCCTACTCTGTTGTTCCCTGCTCATTATTCCTCTCTTCATAGTGTTTTTCAAAAGAAATAATGTGTAGCCCTAAACTCTCACTTTCTTGTCCAGTATGCATGCTTCATGTTTGTTCATGTCCTCATCTTTCATTAATTAATCTGAAATGATAGTACAATTGATTTTCTTGCCTCCAGTTGTTTTGCTCTCAGTTCATTTCTAGGAGGTAAATCTGATCATGCTGCTGTCTTTCTTAAGGCCTTCAAACTGACGTCCAAATCTATGCCATAGATAAGGCCCTATACTACTTCCATAATCTTTCCTTCCCATGACTCTCTTGCACCGTTTCAACAATACCAAGCTTGTTTCTCACCAGTCACTTTGCACACTGTTCATTGTTCCTAAAATACCTTTTCTCTTTGTCCATTTGTTTCACAGTGTAAGTTCCATTCAGATGTTAGCTTGGACACAACTTTTTCTTGGAATCTTCCCTTAATTTCATTCTTTTTCTACCACTTGGGCTTCTGGTCTGCTCCTAAACTGTAGGGAGCGCTGGCATAACCAAGCCAGTGTAACACTTGGCACATCTAAGCCGGTGTGACCCTCCCAAGGGGAGAGCACTTGGTAGTCAGTGTGGAGGCAAAGCCCGCATGACGATCTTGCTTATGCCAGCTGCAGCTGAGGCCTAGAGTAACCGTAGACCTGTGTCTACAGCTATGCAAATTGTACAACCAAAACCAGGACACAGAGAATCAGAGACGGCCTCCTTAGTATGTTACTGGTTGTGCTCTTGTAATCAGTGTCTCTGTTTTTACTCTTGCTACAAATGCTGCTTCCTTATAGGGAATTTAGAATCTCATAACAAAATTGTTACTGTAACAATGGCTTGTGGGTAATTGCTTACCTAAGCATAAGTATATAAACGCATGGTTGCTAAATAAAGATGGTCAGATCCTTGCTGAGCTGACCCTTCTGTGCCTCGTTAATTGCGCCTCTCCCCTTGGGCTCCTGGGATCCCAGATCGGGACACTAAACACCACTGCTACTCGTTTAACCCTTCATAGTAAGTGGGATTATTTATCTTTCCTGTCAGTGTGCAACTTCTTTAAGACATGGCTATCTTTTGTCTCAATATATGGTGACTAACCCAGTTTTTAGTATATAATGAATGGGCAATTAATAAATATTTTTATTCATAATTATTTAGAATAATGCAATTTTTAAAATATAGGAAATATGTTATATCATTCACATCTTAGGAGACCAGTATATTTCCTTCCTTTAGGATGTATTTGATCTAATGTGGGTTGGGAAATAGTACGTATGTATTTAGAATATATAGAATAAATGTGCAAAATTTCAAGCAAAATGTTGCATAAGTTCAATGTAAATAGAGATCTCCATTTTGGGGAGACTAGAATAGCTTTATGGAGAAATCCCAAGGAGACAGACTTCCTAGGTAAGAGGAATCTTTACTAAATAATGATGTGGGATGCTGAGGCATATCATTGCAAGGTCACGAGGAAAGAAATAATAGGATATGTTTGGTAAATAGTAAGTTGTCCAGAGTAAAATGAGGTTTAAGATTTATTAAGAGAATGATTTAAGAAACTTTCATAAAGTTTTCCAATATCCAAAAATATCCTGGGTTCCTTTACATTTGAAAGTCTCTATATTCCATAAACTTTACTACAGTCTATGTTTGAATTTCTTTATTAAACAAGAAGAGTTTCAAGACATCTAAACTAGTATCTGAATATTAGCCCCATTTTGTTCTTACTTCTTATTTGTAATCCATTACTAAGTCTAGAATCTCATCTACTTTTCTTATAACCCAAATTCTAGTAACTGGGAATCTGCATTGATGATGGCAGTTTCCATCTTTACAAACAGGTCAGTCCTCTGAGGCACTCCATTCAGTCAGTTGCCCATGACTGCAATCCAAAAGTTCACCATTAGATCTCTTTGAACCTTCCCAGATCTGTTACTTACTTGACTCCATTATGTATTTTCTAACAGTCAAGATGCCTCTTTGTGCTGATGTTATTAGTGATGCTAATATTTATGTGTTTAACAATGGCTAGGGAATTGATTAATTAAACCACCTCTGCCGACCAGCTACACATAAGTTGGTCTGAATTATTTGCCAATGTAATGTAGAAATTTAGTATAAAAACAAAAAACTAGCAAAATTTTTAGTTTTGAACTTCACATCTTTAATAAATACATTTAATACTGTGTAGCATATTATTTGTATGATTAGGTAAATCATCTCACTTTTATAAGGCTTATTGTTAGCGTTTTATCTGGTAGTCTCTTGGTAAAATTATCTTTGATTTTTATGTATGCATGTTTATGTGATAGACTGTCATACTTTGTTGATTTGGAAGAATTTCCCTAGGGATATAAATATTAGAACACTGCATTTCTGGGTTCTAGTTTGTGATTCTAATTATAGATGCTTGAAATTTTGTGAATTTAGATTAAAATTAGAATTTGCTTCACAACCTGGTAGATAGGGAGTGATTTTATGATGGTACAAATGATTGTTTCCTGATGAGTACCTTTGGATTCAGTATAAATATCTCATCCACATACTACAATTTCCACGAATCAAGTAACCTCAAAGAGTTAATACATGAGTTACCATAAAATAGATCTTATTAATACCAGTATTTCACCTTTTGTTAAAGGATCTTTTCTCTATTTTGACGAGATGGGAAGAAAAGGAAAATAATTATGTATATTCAGTCAATAGAACAGTAAAAAAACAAATTTCAAATATGATTAGATATTTTATTTACAACAAATATTTAAAAATATGAATAAGAACAAGACTAAATTTGCAACAGGCTTCAGAGGAAAAGACATGAGATAAAGGTGAGAAGCTATACAAACAATGCTATGTTAGTTCAGCATCATTTAGCCCTCCTTTCTAGAGAGTGGGCCCAAACTAAGAATTTTTTCTGTTAGTGGTATCAGTGTAATTATATAGGCCTTTATGGATAGCTGCAGAATTCAGTACAATGTCTTAGACCAAAGGAGCAGTTTTTAAAACCTGAAGAATTTTTATTATGCTTGCCCTTCTTTTTTATGGTTATTTATATACTACGATGGTATTGAGCTTAAGAAAATGTGTTCTGTAGTTCCATGGTAGTTCAGATACTAACCTTGCCAATTAGTAATCTTGTTCCTCTGACGTAGTATCTCTCCCTCACATTCCTCATTTACAAAATGAGTTCAATAACAGTGTTGGTTCATGGGGTCATTGTGATGAGGAAAAGAGATAATCCAAAAAAAGATATCCAATGTCTAGGACATAAGTGACAATAGATATAGTGGCAGACTGTGAGAGCTTATAAAATACAATGAGATATAAATTATATGCCTCTAAATCATATACAGCATTAAAAGCTAACATTATATCAATAAAAAATAATAGAATTAAAAGAGTGCACCACTTTCTCATCAGCACTTAGAGCCCAAGTCAATGAAAACTCAATCCTAACTCTATTTCAAAATATTAGAAATAAGGGCTGAACTGGATCTAATATTTCAACAAGTTCCTGTTCAGTTAATTTATAGCTTAGAATTGGGGACTCGGTCCCCAATTTAGTAATGAGGTCATAGAATGAATATGCACTTTTCTGTGTTTAAACATTATTTACTTTGGTCATAAAACCCAAAATTAAAGACACGAAGAAGCAAAGAACTGCAGCTCATATTCAAGAAAGAAGCAAGCCCATATCATTCTCCATATTAGAATTATCAGACAGGGCTTTAATTATGATAATTACATTAAATGAAATATGGAGAAATGCATAAACAGATTGGTGATTTTCAGTACATAAATGGAAATGATATAAATAAGCAAATGGAAAACTTAGACATGAAATATCAGAAATGAACGATTCAGTGGGCTTATTGTTTGATAGTCTCAAGTAATATAAATTATCTACAATGGTATCATACAGTACATTTTAGTGTAGTCACTTGAAGGGAGAAAAGAAAGAAATAATTTTGTGAGTTTTCCAAAATTTTCAGATATCAAAGATACTGCCAGTGATTCTACAGGTATAGCAGGTACTTAGAGGATATATTAAAACCAACAGAACACTGAGGCACATCGGTGAAATGCTAGCAACTTTTTTGGTTATTGTTTAACACATTTTTCAAGTTACTGTCCACCTTTCAATAATTGTCTCGTAAGCATCAAATACCTGCGTTTTGTTTTCTAAATTAGCAGCAAAAGGTTGTCAAATAACAGTGGACAAAACCTGGCCTATCACGTATTCTTTATGGTCTGTGAGCATTACAATGGCTTTATGTTTTTAAATGGTTGAAAACATCAAAAGAATAATATTTTATGACACATGAAAATTATATTAAATTCAATTTTTAGTGTCCATAAATACAGGTTTATTGGATGACACCCTCACTCATTCGTTCTTGTGTTGTCTCTGGCTGCTTTGCACCACAACAGCGAAGTTACATAGTGTGAAAGAGAGTGAGTGTATGTGGCACTCTCACTGCATCACACTGCTGCTTGGCATCCTACAAATTGTAGTAACAGTTTATAACTTGGCAGCATTTCAAATGCCATATGTCAATATAGCACATTTTATTATTTTTTTATAAAATGCATATTCATAAAGATAGAGCAAATAAAGAAGAGTGGACTTCCAAGAGGCATTTGTTTTTCACTCATAGTAAACTATTTTGTTTCAATTAGCAGATTACTTCTTACTATGCTATGACAACCTACATTTGCTTAAAGGATGTATGTTGGTTTTTACATATTAAGCACTCATAACAATGCCTGCTACCAACAGAAAAGCAATGTTCAGAAACTTTAGAAAATTTAAAGAAGTATGTCTCATCACAGCAACATTTCTTCACACACACAAAAATGTTAAGTGAAGTTATAACCAAAAGTTTCCAATTAGTGACTAAGCAGGAAGAGCTGTTTACCAATGGTAAATTGATTCAAACATATTTGATTGCAGCAGCTGAAGAGAAGTGTTCAGAGCAAAAGCTGATTTGAGATGATTAGCCTGCAGCAAGCACAGCTAAAGAGTTCAGGACATTGCAAACCACATCAACAATTAATTCACCTTTTTATAAGCATAACTTTTAGGGCTTTTGTTTTTGTTTTTGTTTTTGCTCCTGATGAGTTGATAGATGTTACTGACACTCCTTAGTTGTTTATTTGATGAGTCAACATCAAGTTTTAAATCACTGAAGATTTAAACTTTAAGAATGGTGTGTATGGACCAAGGAGAGGTAAGACTATTTTAAAGGGCTGAGAAAGTGCTATTTCCGTACAACTGGAAGTGAAATCTGTTTACAACTAATAGTGGTAAAAATCTACATGGGTCAGGAAAGGGATTATTTGGACAGATTTACCTTATGACAATGTAAGGTGTTTCAAAACAATTTTATTACTCAGTAGGTACTTTGAGGAAAATACTTAAATCTTTTATTGAATCTGTACTGTTTTATTGAATCTGTATCTAATCTTCCTTAGTTCTATGAATTTTTTTTGTAAAATAAAAGCAGAATATCCTGATTTGTCTTACCCAGAATATTTCCATGATTTAGCAGTAATGATTTTATTACCATGTTTTGAGTTCTGAGTTGATAATGAAGTTTATCTTAAAGGGAACTGCCCTCAAACATTATTATCGTGCACTAAATAGCATTGAATTAGCTTTTACTACAGACCAGATAATGTTTCATAGTGAGTTCAATATAAAATTATAAAGAAAAATAATTCTTAAATGTGAAACTTGCACATTGATAAAACCAGTTTAATGACAGCTAACCTCATTTGACACCCAAGTAATGTCAAGCCACTTTATACATGTTATACCCTTTCAAAAGTTAAACCAATATATAGGATTCTCATTCCCTTACACATTTATACCAGATAGATTTTCCTAAACTCAAACTATACTTCCAGCAGTGTATTTCAAAGCTCAATGTAAATGCAAAGGAAGTTCTTACATTTTCAAATTCATTTAATTATGTAATTGAGGTGCTTCTGCCTACCTTTCAATTGGAAGTGATAATCTGCAATGGAATGATATGCTTAAAGGCAAATATCAAGAACAGACTCTAATAGAATTCTGTAAACACTTTCCAAGAGATGAATTTGTTCAATTAAAAGCTTTGCTTATGAAATTGTAGTATTTGAAAGGATCTATGTGAAAAGACATTTTCAAAGGCTGTATCGGTAAACAGTCAGTACAAATTAGCATTGACAGATGAACGTTTGTAGTGTAGTTTGATAATAGAGAGTGATACCATTGAACCCCAATCAGGTGAAATGTTGTCCTCCCTCCAGAATTCTATTCGTGTCATAAGTAAACCTGCATTACAAAAAAACCTTCCATTATTAACATTTTAAATTTCATCAATAAGAAATTATGAAGTATTATCTTTACCATAAAAGTCCCTATATAATATTCTCAATTTTGTTTCTTGACCAGCAGTCAAGAATATTTAATGTCGGGCCTCCGTGGTGGTGCAGTGCTTAAGCGCTGCACTGTGGAGCTGTCGGCAGCTGCGATGTGAGTTCTATGCCCAGCCAGGGAGATTCCCACATTGTTCGGCAGACCTCTTCTGCCCCGCCCGCTGCTCCCCTCAGCAGTGTATTTCTGTTGCTCTGCCTGTTCTGCTCTCCACTCTGTCTCTGGTGAATCCTCTCCCCGCTCCACACTTCTGGCCTGTACCCTGGCTTGTATTTAAAAAAAAAAAAAAAGAATAATGTTTCGCTCCTCACAGAGCCAGCAGTTGATCCCTGTGGCTGAAGGCAAGATACGTTTCAAAAGCCATGAGAAAAGATCTGAGGCATCTCAATAGATGTTGTTTATTACCAACATCTATAAATTACAAAATTATCATAAATATGTAACCAAAATGGAAGTTTCCACTGTTATACTGACACTTTTTAATATTTGTCAGCTGCTTACAAAGCCTTATGATTTGGGGCCTGCAACGCACCTGTGCATATGCACACGCTTCTCTCTAAATACTACTTTGGAAGTGAGGACTCATTTTTCTAGTGTCAACTGCTTCTAACTTTATCAGTAAAGAATGATATAAAAACAGCCATATTCCTCACTGCACAATATTCTTTTCATTTCATTTGAAACAATGTGCAGTATGTAAGAATGATTTTCAGTTACTCTCCTTTCAATCCCTTTCATTCTCTAGTAAGAGTGCATATTCCAAAAGAGTAGGTATTTATCATTTTTGTTCAATTTTGTATCCATAATGTCTTCAACACTTTTTGAACAAAGTAACCCTGTAATACAAGTAAGTTCAATAAGTGAAGATCCAAAAGTGTGAGATTCTTTGAATTTTTTTTCCTGGAAGGTATATATATATGTATTACCACTACATTATAAAATTTTTTTTCTAACTTTCTAATTCAAGTTGTTCCTTATGCTGTCTTGGGGCTGATAGACTGAAAAACTGTTTCTTTTGCATTTTTGTTGGGTTTTTAGATTGGTTGGTTAAATGCATATAATTAAGCACTTTAAGGGATTTCTTGACAAGGACTCTTCCCCAAGCCTCTAAATAATTTTATTCTCCCTCCAATACCATTTCTTCTCCTCCTTCTCTCCCCTCACCCTTCCTTTCATTCTTTCATTTCCATTTCTCCTGGAGGAGATACTGAGTTTATACTCTGAAATAAAAGGTTATAAACTAAAATGCAATATGAACCAACTCCAACAAATATCTATGCTAACTCATGGCAGTAAATATATATTCTGAGACTGGAATTAAGAAAAAAGCAACTAAGTTTTAAGATGAAACTAAAGAATGCTAAAAAAAAAACTATAGTTCCTTCTTTGAAGCTATATGAAGTATGACAGCACAAGAGTTGTGCTCTGAATGGAGACAAAAATGTGAAAAAATAATTTAGAATTTTAGTCAATAATTACACTGTCTAAAGGACAAAGTACCCTATTTTCTACATGAATATATTCTATTTTAGGGGAGAGAACTTGGAGGGAATATGCTAGGTGACTATTGTGTGACTTTTAAGAGGGTGTCTTGATACAAAGGAAAGGGTCAGCAAAGTGAGACTTGAATTTGCTTGTTAACAAATTAAGAAGGTTTGTGTTCCAAGACAGTGTCAGAAGAGGTGAAATCTTGTCCTAATTTTTGAGAACCACACCAAGAAAATGCCGCTTTTTTAGGTTATCAATAACCTCCTTCTATGAGGTGTTTCCGACTTTGGAACAGCAACATAATGTCAACATATGGCATTACTAACGGGGTTACAAAAATGCATATATGAATAAGTTGATTCCCAATGTCTTGTTATGAGATCAATGATAATTCTAAATACCAATGTTATCGTGATTACTTATCAATAGTGAAACATATCTATAGTAAACAAATTTCTGTTTATTGAAGAATAATAAAACTGCATAGATCATGTTACTTTAGTGGACAGATCATTTAAAACAAACTTTTACCAATGTTTGGAATCTTAATAAAAACTCAAAAGAAGATTAAACATACAAAATGCAATGGCTGCTATACTGTAAGAGATTTTTTAATTCAAAGTATTGTACATTTATTTTCTATCATTATTTTAAATATATATACTCTTAGGCAAATTCTTTTTATATTAAATGAAAGTTCATTAACTTTGCAGTTTAGTTTGGGAAGCAAATACATCTTTGTAATAGAGAGTGCTGTATTCATATTCCGAAATGTAATTTTAAGTCCATCGGTAAAGTCATTTAGTTTTGTTTATATAGATCTCTGCAATTTCTTTAAAGATTTTACTCTGCCTGCCTTACTCTATCTTTATTTTTATTTTAACTAATCACAATAGAAGTAATCATGATATTTATAAAAGGAACATATTTAAAAAGATCCAATTTTAATTCTATAAAATAATTGTTATATTCTTTGTTAATTTTTAATTTTGATTGAAGCAACATAGTAAAATTACATTATAACATGATTTAAGTTTCCGTGTGCATCACTGAAAATCAACATTTGTGTATACATTAGGTTGGCAACTAAATGTCATATTTTACCTTCACAGTAAAATTGTCCTATTTGTCCTGATTTGCCCAACCAATTGTCATTTTTTGATGTGGTGAGTAATGTTTTATGGCAAACAGGTTTAAGTTTATAAATCAGAATATGAATACAACAATGGAAACTAACTGAAAACCAGCTACTTTTGCAGTCAAATTCCACATCTAAAGACATTTTGCTGTTAAATTAAATGCATCTGTTTTCCCCTAGGGGTCCACTGTAAGGAAACTTGATTTGAATCCAATTATATTTACATTAATGGTTAAAGAAAAGGTGATGCTAAATATTTATATATATTTCAGTATATTTTTAAATATTTCTTCAAGATATATTTAAGAACAAAGAAAAATGTCAAATAATTAGCATTCTTATTTTAATTTTTATTATTTGAGTAAGTCTTTTCACTTCAGCTTTTTCTATGCAGGGATCTATTTAGGAGAGCAGCTGGCAGCTCAGATAGTATTCTTTGTACGAAATATTACTAAATTTGATTCTAACTTATGCTTTCACTTACATCTTCCTAAGCTTCTCATTTATTTTTGGGATTATCTTTTTGCTTAGGTGGAATTTATTGTCATTGAGGGGCAGTATTCTGCCAAATCTCAGAGTGTCCTTTGCATTATGCTCCAATTAAGTAAACCTTCCTTAATACTGTGTTTTACATATGTTAGTCATTTAAAAGGCAACTAAAATTTTCTAAGTGCTTGGTCAATCCATTTTTTACAGTAAAATTTCTACTCCTTTCTCCCAGTATGCTGCTAGTATAACTTCCTAGTGCTGGTCTTTATGCTTTAATAACAGCTTTCTTTGATCTGCAGTGATATTCAAGTCCATTTTCTCTATGCTCCTACTACAGAAATCCTTTGATTGTATTTTAACTCTTGGCATTTTAAAAACACATTTAAAAGGTAACATACAATCCAGTATTCAGACTTCTAACATTAGCAACAATTCATAGCATAGAAGAAGAATCGAATATAAAGTTTAATGGTTCTTCATTGGCAACAAACATCATGGACGTCAACATATGGACTTTACATAGACACATAAAGAGCTATTTTGGGGTTCTTGGACTAGAAACTAATGACTGACTTCAAAGGGCTCATGGCTTTTTTGAGTGCATATTCAATATAAATAGCTAGCTCTCTACTAAAATTTTCAGTACCACTCATCGTGTAGAGTAGCCATCAGCAAACTTTATCTGTAAAGACTCAAATAGTAAGTGCTTTAGGTTTTCTGATTCATATGGATCAGAATGCAACTGCTCAGTTCTACCATTATAGCATAAAAGCAGCCACAAGCAATACATAATGGAATAGGTATGGGTGTGTTTTAACAAAACATTATTTTCTTTTTTTTTTTTTAAAGATTTATTTATTTATACATACAAGCTGGGGTACAGGCCAGAGGCGTGGGGTGGCAAGAGGGTTCACCAGAGACAGAGCGGGTAGCAGAACAGGCAGATGAGAAATACACTGCTGAGGGGAGCAGCGGGTGAGGCAGGAGAGGTCTGCCGCACCATGTGGGATTCTCCCCGGCTGGGCGTCGAACTCGCATCGCGAGCTGTCGACAGCTCCACAGCGCAGTGCTCAACTGCTGTGCCACCAGGGAGGCCCACAAAACATTATTTTCAAAAGTACATAGTAAATTTGAATTTGTCCTTCTTGCAGGGGTTTGGCAATTCTGGGGTAGAGTTTTGACTGGGAAATGTCTGTCTATAGGGAGACTAGACTTCCCAAGACTGAGGGAAAATAATTTGCATGGTCCTTTCTAACACAAGGCTCCTGTATGTGTGTAAGTATATGTATATGTATTCTTGTGTGTATAGTTGTACATATATCTGCACACACATATGCATATTGGGCATATGTATGTATATATAACATACCAAAAATATGGGGGAGGAAGGGAAAAGAAAAAGATAGTCACTAAAACTGAAACTGTGCAAAACCTGGGGAAATGTCATGGTTCATGGGTTCTCATGTGTGTGTTTACAATTACAAGATATAACAAACTCACAATGCAACTATAACAGATTTATTTAAGGAGGGAATTGGGAAAGCTAAGACAAAGTAAAGCGTTTCTAGGGCCACAAATGGCCATCTGTCCTATCCCAGATAGTTTCTACCTTGGATTTATAAATTTCACATTATTTTTCTCAAAATGACTTATAAAAAATATAAACATATTATACTCCCCAAATCCTGGGTCCAGCCCTGCAAAAACTGGCAATAAAATAATGAGGATGATCATGTTTTGACAAAAGCAAAGCATTGAACTATTGCAGAGAGAAGTTTAAAAGAAAATTTCTGACAAATTTTGAATGATAGAACTAGGTATATAACCTCCTGAGATTATTGTTAAAGAAAAAATGACTGCTATTCATTAGCTCTCTCCTACCTAAAAACTACAATTTATTTCTATTTTTATTTTTGATTATTTATTTATATATTTTACATTGTTCATTTTTTTTACAGCATGTGCTTTCTTTTCTCAGGGGTAGTCCCTCTAGAATTCCCACCACCAATTCACCCTGCACCATCACCATAGTCCCTTGTGCTCTTACCGCCCTCGTTTTGATCCCTCTCCTTCCCCCTTCCCTGCAGAATGTCTCTGATTTATAGTTGTCTTGTTTATTTTTGTTTTGTTGTGTTGTGTTTTTTATTGTTACTACTTTTCCCCCTGCTCTCTTGTTTGGTACCCCATAAGTGAAACCATCCAGTGTTTTTCTTTTTCCTTCTGATTTATTTCACTGAGCATAGTCCCTTCTAGCTCCATCCATGTTGCTGCAGATGGCATTAGTAGTTTATCTTTTTTGATTGCTGAATAGTAACATACCACATCTTCTTGATCCAGTCATATAATTTTGGGCATTTCGATTGGAAAACTACAAATATTGTATGAGTTAGTTCTTTATATTTTTTTGTACTTTTGTACTGCTTTATATTTGCAGTCATATATATTGTATGAGTTTAATGAAGAAATCATGTAGTAAACTTTGTGGTGGCATATTTTATTCCCTTTACCTTTCATATTTTTCACAACTCTTTTTAGACCAAGATAATAAATAACTTGCTCAATTAATGAGTGAATTAAAATGTTATTTCTTTGCCTGTATTAGTGAGCTAAACATACAATTCCTGGTTTCTGGATTTCAGCTTAACAAAACAAATGTGTGTGATCAGATATCCACAGAGATCCTATTCAATTCAAACTGAGAACATTGTTTTCTTTTATGATTCTGAATGAGAGAAAGCAGATCAGAATATTGAAATAGTTTCATACTTACTTCATTGTTCCCAAAGCTCTTCTTTAAGAGGATACTTCCATAAATTAGTTTCTCTTAACATTTTTTAATAATATAAAAGAATGAACTGAAAGAAAATACAAAATAGATTAAAAAACCTTATCTCATTGGTTATAAATGGAGACATTTGAAATACAACTCTAAAGCATGGAGATTTAAAAATATGTTAATTCAAGAAACTGAATTGCGTAGAGTCCCTGTATTTTGTTATTATAATACATTTTGTTAAGAAATTACAATTCAGACACTAGTCTGAAGAAGTCTTTGATAACTGACTTTTTTGCCTCCTTGAACATTTGTAGCATTTTTACACAGAGAGAGTTTGAAACTAGTTCATTCTCAGTACTGCAAGTAAAAGTGATATTCACTAACTAGAAAATATCCTTTTTTATAAACATGCCAGTATAAAATACTTTGAACAATGTCTCCAAAGCATTTCACAATACCTGTTCCATAGTTCTAGATAGTTGGTTTCCTGTAGACAATTAGAGAGGATATTAATGTTTTTAATGGGAAATCTTGCGTGCCTTAGTTAAATGCCCAAACTTTCACTTTTTTTGGTCTTACATGATGCGACTACCTATATAAAAGAACATAGTACAGTGGCATTAACATTCATGGGTAGTGATGATTTTGCTTGATTTTATGTGCCAAATACAAAGCAGAACATGCAGCAGAAAAAGATGACATAAAGATCATTATCTTCTCAAAAGTCATCCAGTAAGAAGAGTTAGAAATACAGAGAGCTGCCAGTATAACCTGGTCTACTTTGATGCTTGAGTCCTATAGAGTTTAATTTTTGAATAATTTAATGGTATTTTTTCTATTTTCTTGTATTAAATCACTTAATACACAAAAAGTTGAAGTGGTTTAAGGTTGAATAGTTTAAAGGAAAACTAAAACTTGTCTACTGAGTTATTTTTACTAAAGATCAGAGAAGGCAATGTCATTAATGATAATAGTAACAACAATCACAGCAATGATAATAGTTCACCCTCCGGCATTGTTGTAAAAACTAACTAACTTAGTTAAGTATCTACTACCAATGTGAGGGGGAGGTGATACATCTAGAAATACATCTGTAATATTCTCTCTACTGCTTATATCCCACACAGACTCTTAGGGTCTTTACCATTTAAGATGAAATAAATCAAAAGTTCAGATGCGCTTATCTATTAAAAACAAGTGACTTGATTGAATTATCATCATTGTGTGTTTTTACTTAAGGGTAAAAGAGAGACAGCGGAAGTACAGCACTTTACATAATGCCTTTGACATCTACATAATTTAACTGACTCAATGTATTTAGAAATTCTGCTCTACTTATGGAGAGAAAGTAAATGAATCTGAAAGATACATGTTACCTTTCTGACTGTGCTATTAATGTCATTTGTTTAAAAAGCCTAGGTATAAATAACTTAATATATGCGGATTTTCAGATTTGATGTTAATGTGGAAGGTTTTCTTTTAAAAATCATTATTATAATTTTTTACTTGGAAGTAATTTCAGATGTAGAAAAATGTTCCCCCAAAGCTGCAAGCAGTTCTTATGTACCCTTTCCCCAGTTTCTGTGAATGCTTACATTTTAAATAACCATAGCACAATTATCAAAATGAGGAAGTTAACTTGAAAAAAAGTTAACTAATGTGTAGATCTTACTGAAATTTCATTAATTGTCCCACTAAGATTCTTTTACTGAGCACTAACTCACATAGCATTTATCTGTCATATGTCCTACTGTCTTCCGACTGGACAGTCCCTCAGTATATTTTGTGTTTAATTACTTGATACTTTGGAAGAGTTGTTTTATATAATGCCTCTCACTTTGGGCTTGTTTGATGTTACACTGGATTAAATTCTGTTTATATCACAGCAAAAAAAAAAAGAAAAAAGAAAAGAAAAATCATGGAGAAAACAAGGGAGGTGGAAGACCAACATATTAAAAGCTTTGAGACTCTGTTAAAGGAAATAAAAGACAGAAATGAAAAGGTATCCTTTGTTCATGGATTGGAAGAATAAGCATCATTAAAATGGCCATATTACTTAAAGTAATTTACAGAATCAATGCAAAACCTATCAAAATCCCAATAACTTTTTTTTCAAGGAAACTGAACAATTACAGAATTTATTTATTTATTTATTATTATTTTTTTAAGATTTATTTTTTATTTATACATACAAGCTGGGGTACAGGCCAGAGGCGTGGGGCGGTGAGAGGGTTCACCAGAGACAGAGCGGGTAGCAGAACAGGCAGATCAGAAATATACTTCTGAGGGAGTATTATCTTGTGGATGCATTGTTGTATTGTATTGGCCAAGATTTTGTTGAATATTTTTGCATCAGTATTCATTAGGGAGATTGGTCTGTACTTTTCTTTATTTGTATTGTCTTTGTCTGGTTTTGGTATTAGAGTAATATTTGCTTCATAGAATGTGTTTGGTAGTACTCCTTCCTTCGCGATTTTTTGAAAGAGTTTGTGTAATATAGGGACTATTTCGTTTTTGAATGTTTGGTAGAATTCATTTGTGAAACTATCTGGTCCTGGGCTTTTGTTTTTGGGGAGGTTTTTAATTACTGTTTCAATTTCACTACTTGTGATTGGTCTGTTTAGGTGTTCTATATCTTCTTTGTCTAGCTGTGGGTGATTGTATAGTTTTAGGAATTTGTCCATATCCTCTAGGTTGTTATACTTGTTTCCGTATAGCTGTTTAGAGCAGTCTCTGATTATTTTTTTTATTTTTGCTGTGTCCGTTGTGATTTCTCCTTTTTCATTTATGATCCTATTTATTTGTGTTTCCTCTCGTTTTTTCTTTGTAAGCCTGGCTAGTGGTTGTCTATTTTGTTTATTTTTTTAAAGAACCAGCTTTTGGTGTCGTTAATCTTCTGGATTGTTTCTTTTGTTTCTATTTCATTTAGTTCTGCTTTGATTTTTATTATTTCCTTTCTTAAAG
>PVIJ01015358.1:0-36823 GCA_004024925.1 Scalopus aquaticus
AGGAAGGAAGGAAGGAAGGAAGGAAGGAAGGAAGGAAGGAAGGAAGGAAGGGAAGGGAAGGAAAGAAAGAAAATCCAGAATTTGGAGCCGGAGGAATTAAGAGGATAGAATTGCTTGAACTAAAATGAGGAAACTTATAGAAGGCGAAGATTTAGGGATGAAGGGCAAAGACCAGGACCTCAATAATTCCATCTGGAATTAACTTTTTCATATGATACAATGTTTAAGGGTCAACATTTTTTTTCCCATTTGTTTATCCAGTTGTTCCAACACCATTTATTTACAAAGACTTTCCTTTTCCCTGTTGGATTGCCTTGGCACTTCTGTTGAAAATGGATTGGCTGTATAAGTTGGGTCTATTTCTAAACTTGCTATTCCATTCCATTGATTGATTCATCCATCCTGTACCAATAGACACTACCTAGATTCCTGAAGTTTTAGGAACTCTATCTTGAACATGTTAATCTGAGATGCTTATTAGACAATGAAGCAGAGACAATAAATAGAGAGTTGGAGATAAGAATGTGGAATTTAGAACAGAAGTTAGTGATAGGGACATAAATGTGCTGTCATCACAGTAAAGATGGCGCTAACCATCAGACTATGAGAGAATATGTAGAGCACAGGCATGGATAAGGAAGACAAGCCCCGAGCCGAGAGGCACTCCAACATCAAGCAGTTGATGAGATGTGGAAGAATCAAAAAAGAAGAATGAAAGGATTGGTCAGAGAAGAAGGAAAACCAGGAAAGTGGTGTTGTCCTAGAATCCAAGAGAAGAAACATCACATGGAGGAGAAACTGATCAGCTGTCCACTGTGTCAATTCCATGAAGATGGGCCATTGGATTTACTGATAATGGGGGTCAATGGTAAACTAGACAAGAGAAGGTGGAGGTTTGATCAGAATGAGTTCCAAAGAAAAATGGGAGGAAAGAAATTGTTGCCATGTGCATGAGCAATTCTTTCAAGTAAAAGTTGGACAATTTATGTGGAAGGAGGAAAGAAATGATCACATTTTTTTTTAATGCAAGTGAAAATGATCCAGTTGGGAGGTAGAGTCTGGCGCTGCAGGAGAGGAGGAAATTGCTGAGTAGGTGGGTGAGGCACAGGGGGAGGTCTGACCCTGAGCTAGGAACACAGACAGTTCACTCAGTAACAAGAAAGGAGAATTCAGGACATTGGTGAAGAAAGGTCCACAGGTGTGCTGGGGATTGTTCATGACTTCTCCAATATATATGTATCACTTCAATTGTATAGATCTAGGAGTTTGGAAAGACTTTGTAGATCAAAGCAATCAAGAAAAGGCTCTAGGCAGGATGCAGATAAGACAGATGTGGGGGGAAAAGAGTGAAATTCACAAAGGAGTCCCCTTACCACCTGCCTTTAGCTCCACTTGCCAACTCCTTCCTTGAGCTCTTAGAGACCAGTGACAGGGAGAAGACCTCCTAGACACCCAACAGTCACTCCCTGCTTTTTACCTGTTGTTTTTTTTTCTCTCTCTAGCTGCAACTATGAGTTAATTAGAGACATCTCGGGGGAGGAATCCATGAACTGCTTCAAAATGGAGGGTCAGCCAAGTCTAAGACAACTTTGAGTCTTGATCTTGTTTGGGGGAAAAGACTCATTAACCAAAGTTACCACTTAGTGCCCCAACATCTTCCACCATCACAGTGCTCAGGCCCCAACCATGCCCTACTCCATCCCCACCCTAGATTGGTTATTACCAAGTTTCATAGTGACTGGCCAGAGAATATTAAAAATGTTATGTTACCTTATGAGGGAGAGTCCCAGGGACCAAGATAGCAATTGTCATAGCAACAGTCACACTGTGTTGGTCAAGAAAAAGACCTTTTGGGGAACTGAAAACAGAACTGTAAGCACATCTGCTGGTTTCACTCCTAATCTCCTCCAACAGGCTGGGTGGTGCACCCCACACCCTTTCAGAAGTTCCAAAGGCCCGCTGCACCTGGGGCCCTCACAGCACCTGGCCAAGTCTATGCCCGGCACTAGGATGGATGTAACAATAATCTTAGATTGGTTTGATACCATCTCAGCTAAAACACTGCCTTATCTCCAGACTTAGGGTTCTCCCGCTGGGGAACCTC
Source organism: Scalopus aquaticus (assembly GCA_004024925.1). NCBI lineage: Eukaryota > Metazoa > Chordata > Mammalia > Eulipotyphla > Talpidae > Scalopus > Scalopus aquaticus. The sequence goes on from PVIJ01015358.1 coordinate 2,105, forward strand.
AGCCCAGAATAGTCAGATTCCTCTAAGAGATTTGATATAGCAGTAAGACCCACAGACTGCATGTGAGAAAAAAGATGAGGGCAACCAGGTTCTTCATGAGGACCACAAAAGTCCTGCAAGTATTTGAGAGCAGCAAGAAACAATTCGTGTTGAATAGTATGGGCATCTCAGGAATAGAAAGTTGGTAAGGACAGAGGTGAGATAGAGCAAACTTCCAGAATATGTTTAATATCTTCCTAGGGCCATGACAGATGCCTCCTCTTCTACTATCTCCCCTTCTGTCCATGCAGATAGCCATCCACACATCCACTCACCCATCTGTTGGTACTAACCCAAGTCGTAGGCTTAGTTGCTTATCCTTCAACACCAAATGACCCTAACTACCATACACTAAACTTATTTGTATGATTACATGTATGGATGTCTACCTTCATTCATTCCACAGACATTGATTAGCATCTTCATGGCCCTAACTCTATATTATGTTCCATAGGTAATGTAATGAACAAGATAAATCTCTCCACCTCAGGCAGCTCCCTGTCTAATATGGAAACAAGTTGCAACACAGAGCAATGGGATGGAGGATGCAGTTTTAGAGAGCTCTATTGCATCACACAAAAGGGGCACATAGCACATGATGGAAGTCAGGGAAGACACATACCTTCACCCTCCTGCCTAAACATTAGCCAACCCACAGTGTCCTTGAAGATCATCCAGGGCTCCAGCCCTGTATAGGAATCCATGGGCCAATGAGTGTTGATGTGGGACTCATAACTTATAAACTTACCCCCTCTTGATCTTTGTTTCTTTGACTATAAGGAAGCAATAGTTATAGGACCTCTGTCTCAGTATCACTGTGAACATCAAATGAAATTGTGTATATAATCAACTTAGTGCAAGGCCTAATGTGCTCAATCTATGACCCTTTTTTAAAAAAAAACTTTGTTCACTAAACAAATTTTAAAACCCATCACCACCATTAGACACCCCCACCTTTACTCCTGTCATTCCCTGCTCTTTACTTTAAAAAGAATATAGTCTATTAATAGGTACATTTCTTTACTACTTTTAGCCCAAACACTCTGTGGGAATATGAAGAAAATCACATATTTTTTGGTGTGTTCTTGGTATTTTAATAGACTTTTTAAGTTGGAAGAGGCTACAGTGTGAAGTGAGAAACTACAGGCCAAAGAGGGGCTCCCCTGCATCCACTGTCCTCACCTCAAGGGGAGATGGGGGCAGGTGGCTGCAGCTGTCAGGCAGCCTGAATGGAGGCGGGGCAGGGCTGCTTTAAGACCCAGGCCCACTCCCGGGGAGGGACCTCCAGGTCTTGCTCTTTACCTCCTGGCATGTTTGGAAAACTCCTGCGATGTGATTCTCATGAGTTCTTCTAGGGATTCGAGAATTTTTAGCATCTGCCCCATCTCCTCTTCTTGTTTTAATTGTATGACTCTAAATCTCCCCTCCTTTTGTTCTTGAATCAAGATCTTGAGTTCCTCAATCAAAATTGAGTTGGCCCTCATCACCCTTCTGTAAGTTTCTGCAAGGCTGGCTATATTTAATGACTTTTTCTCTAGTTCTGGAGTTCTCAAAAGATGTCTCAAGCTCTGCACACGCCTTTTCAGCAGCATAAGCCTTGTCAACAAGTTGGCATTTGTCCTCAATCCATGCAGCCAGTGTTGTTGAAAGCTGTTTTTCATGGTTGCTTCTTGTGGACTTCTAAAAGACTGAACAAGTATGAATAAGACACCCATAGTAAGTCAATGAAAAGTAGACACACAGCTGTCTCCCACCAGAGACTCTGGAAAGTGATTTGTGGACTCAGGTCTTTGGGCAGAAGCTCTATCACCACCTCACCCAACTTCCCAAGGGTCAGCTCAAAGTCAAGATCCACAGAGGATGGCAAACCCTCCATGGCTCTGACCCATACATGTCTCTGCCCAGTAGCTGTGGATATACCAGCCACAAAAACTCCCAGGAAACACCCCAAAATTCCACCTATAACCCAACCAAAAACTGACCTCCTATAATGGTCAGTTATGTTAGTAAGATAGGGGATTTGTAAATAAAATGTGATTTCTTCCACTAATATCAAATCATCATTCTTTTTTACCTTGATTTTTTGTTCCTTGATCTTTATACAATTTTATGTTTATTGCAGAGCTTAGCACAAAGTAGTAGTGTTTTGGTTGTACAAGCAAATCAAATAAATGAGTGCATGCTTAATGAATTGTTGACAATTGGTCTATGTTTGTGAAACTATTGTAGGAGTTGTTTTTCTATCAATGTGGTTGTGTTTGTTTGTTATTTGGATACACCAACTGACAGAGTGTGACATTATTACCCCAGATTACGGATGAAGAAACAGGACCGGAAAGACTGAGAGATTTGTCTAACTAGAAAAACTATCTCTCAGATACCTGCCCTCTGATTTCAAGTCTGTTGCTCCTTTTACTCCATACAACCACCCACCCTGGAACAACATCACTGGAGCTGATGATCCAAGTCTTCCTGACAAGTATCACTGTACTTGTAATTCACTTTCCAACTTTAAGGACTGGTCTTCTTATTCCTTTGCTGTCCTTGTACATCCAACCTGCTCTACCTATGCTGCTTTCAGCTCCAAAGAATGCTTCATATAAGGATAGGAAAGAGATTGAGCCTTTGGAGCCAGCAGCTAGAAATGCGGTGCTTTTCTTGTGACTCCAGATAATCTAATCCAATTCCACCAACACCAGCCCCTACCCTGCACCATGGCCTCTCTCTCCACCTCTGTGCACACGCACTGGGCACTTCTGCTGAGAGTAGAGAGAGGAAGTCCACTTTTGGGTAGAGTGATCTGACCAGAAGCAAGAAGTCATGGAGTTAACAGGAAAGAAGTATTCATTTATACTGAATGACCTAGATTATTGCTCTTTCATAACTGTAAAGGGTGTATGTGTGTGTGTGTGTGTGTGTGTGTGTGTGTGTGTGTGTGTGTGTCTGTCCAGACAAATTTATCTAACAAACTCATTTAGTTATAAAAATAAAACTTTTTAAAAGAGTTTGTAAAGCTATTTCCAACATTTACTCTGAAAAGAAATATTAGAAATATAAAAATTCCAGGATTTATTTAAATTTTGATAACCTTTACTTCTGAGTTAGGGGAATGTTAAAAAAAATTAGGGCCTCCCTGGTGGTGTAAAAGGTTAAGTCTCAGCACTATCAAGCTATCTGCAGACACTGCAGCACAAGTTCAATCCCTGGACAGGGAGCTTCCCACATGGCACAGCAGACCTCTCCTGCCTCACCTGCTGCTCCCCTCAGCAGTGTACTTCAGTGATCTGCCTGTTTTGCTCTCTACTCTGTCTCTGGTGAAACCTCTCACTAACCCCCACACCTCTGGCCTACACCCTTGCCCTTGTATGCATAAATGAATAAATCTTTTTTTTTAAAGAATGTTAAAAATAATAAGAAATGATATATATTTAATATGAACATATGGATTCTTCATTCTCTAAATGAAGTAAGACTGAGACTGAGAAAGACTCCAAAAGAAAAGATAGAATCACTCAGAAAAATGTTTTGGCAACCGTTCAAGAGCTCAGGCCACTTTGAGGAGATATATGGACATAGATGTCATAAGCTCTGTCCTCGAGGAGTCTGTATATAAACACAAATACATAATTTTGGCCTCCCCTTCCCCCACAAAAAAACAGATGTAAACAAGGGAAAATTAGGGATAGTGCCATATTGGGCATTAATACTCTCAGAAAATCCTACTTAAGTGTTAGAGTGATTAAGATTTTAATTGAATTAACCAAGAAGTGTGGCTAAAAGACAGTAAATTCACAGACTACTAGAACTAGAGAGAAGTGGCCAGAAAACTCAGACTACTCTCTTTATTTTAACAAATAAGGAGATCGAGTTCTAGAGAGGTTAACTGACTTACTCAACACTCTGAGTAGTTGAAGTTGAGTCAACATTAGAAACCAGGTCTCAAAGTTCTCTGTCCACTTCTCCTTCCTCTTCATGTTATCTTTATGTTATCACCAAACTTAGACGAGGAAAGTTATTAGGATCCCAGTCTCCCATAGGCTGGCAAAAAAGGACTAGAGGGATAATCTGAGTCATATTGCTTGGATGAAAGGATTGGTTGTAGGCTCAACAGCACATTCTCATGTGTTTTACCTGGTAAGATTAATCTAGCTTGTATTGGATTGGCTTTCATAGAGCTGAACTGATTTAACTTGAATTAAATCGAAGACCACTAAGGGCAACTGTGTTGCCTCCTCAGATTCATCCCCTTAAGGAGAACCCACCTAACAGACTGGAAGAATCTAAGCATTTCTTACTGCTTGCTGGGTAAACACTGCATGGAATCAATCTGTTTCTGAATGGTCAATGTATTTTTAAGGGACATTCATAGGGAATTCTTTTGAGGATGAAGAGTGACACAAATTAAATTTATGTCATTTCTTAATTTTTTTTTACCCATTGACTAAATTGACTATTGGTATATGGTTTCCTTCTTGATGGGAAATGTGCCTCAATTAGGGTTGAGTGATGACTGGGAGAACCAGGAATTTTCTAGAGAAGTAGCTGGACAAATCCTGTCCCAAGTTGGGGCTCCCAGAACTGTCCTTTGGATTCATTATCAAGTTGGAGGGACTATGAAAAGGAATATCCACAGAAATGTACATGAGTGAGGACTCCATAATCTACTGGATGCATTGCAGGTTTTTCCTAAAAAAAAAAAAACCAAATTGTTCAAGACAGAGATCCCAATGAATACCAGAGTTAAGAAGTCTTCATCAGTGAAGGATGGAGCCTTTACCCCAGGACTAGTATAATATTTAATCCAAGTCAGCATTTAGTGTGAAATCATTCAAAACATTTAGTCTGTGTCAATTATTAAAAGTGAAAAACCTACTAAAAAATGTTTTTGAAGTTCATCCAAAAACCCATAACCCAAACACATCTATGTTATTCTAATTCATACTATTATTATTCTACATCATATTCTTTTTTAGTATCTATCTATATATCTTCACACAAAACCACCATTGTAATTCATGCCATTTTATGTCCAAATTCTTTTACTTTTTCACTTGCTGTTCCTCAGCATTTCTTTAACTTAGATATTATATTGATCATTTTGAATAATACATTCTCTTTATTCACAGGTTATAATTTTACTTAGCTTTTTTCCCACTGTCAGAACCTATAGCCTGATGCCTAGGATGGTCAGTAATGCTGGCACACCATTCTCCTTGAAAATTTGCCTCAGAGATGATCCCTGTGAGTATTTTCCTGCTCTGCTAAGTGTACTTTGTCCCCAGTGCAAGAGATGGTCATGTTCTGACTTAAATTGGTCTCTAACTGTTCCATACACAGTCATTTTGTTTCATTAAAATATTGTTAACTTCTTAAGAGCTCAGTGCCCATTTCTCATCCTCAAGGGTAATCAATAGCTAGCACCCTTGAGCAGAAAAAAAAAGTAGAACCTACTATTTAACCATGAGTTAACATTTTCTGTTAACATAATATGTGAAGCTGCTAAGCAGTGCCACATTTTTCTCATTTAATTCCCATGGCAATCCCCAAGAAGGGGGTATTATTTTTCCTAATTTACAACAAAAAAGAAGCTGAGATTTGAGGATTGGTTTAGCCATCAGAAAAAAATTAGAAGAATTTTACAAATCTCAATTTCTTAAAAGTCTCATCTCTTAAGATTCAGAACTTTTGAAAAGAATCTTTAATACTTAACCCAAAAAGGAGGAACAGTTGTCATGGAAAGAACCCTCCCTTCGTATTCTGTGACCCCAACTATATACATCAGGACTTAGTCAAGCTTTTAAGTAGCTTTGATACTTGCTTTAAGAGGGTCATTGAGCAAAAGGGATACCAAACAGACAAGAACAATTTAGAGATCCAACTATTCCTACTAGAACTAAATAAAATTGCTGGTAGAACTACAAAGATTGAGGTGGAAATCCCACCATCTGAACCCTAACCAGAGCCATGGACACAACATCAAAGCTAGGGAACAGACTGGGCCCTCGCCTGGGCCTAGCAGGGCTGTGTCCCATATCGGGGACCCTCAACTACTCCCACCTGCCCCCAGGTGAGTACCCCTGAACCCAATGCCAAAGCTAGGAAGGATACTCGAGGTTACCAAGAACAAATATTTGGTAGTTTATAAGTGAAGAAAATAGAGAATCCAAGTGACAAATGAAATGTCCCACTAAAGTCAGGAAAACGCCATGATGAGGAGACAGGGCAAACTCATCTGACTAATCTGAACAACAGGTGAAGAAACCAGGGGATTTCCATAGTGCCACGTCACACGGAAAAAAAAATTCTATTTTAAGGGCCCTACACCTGCTCTACCCAGATGCACTTAGCAAAAGAAGAAATGAAAACAAGCTTCTCTCACTATCGGACTGGTCTCAGGGCCCAAGTCACAGATGCTAAGCCACTATGTTGCTGATGTGCTGCCCATGGGGGTGGGGGCCATTCCTCCCAAGATTCCTAATTCAGATACTACAGAGCTGGTCGCCATAACACCAAGGGGAAAAGTGAGGCAAAACCAGAATAAGGGACTCCGAACCCCCGGCTCACGGATAGTCCCTCTGCGTGCAGATCAAGCAGGAGGAGTGGGAAGCTACAGAAAGCCCAGCCTAGCACAGGTTATAGGCAGGGAAATTAAAGTTCCACAACCTCTATTCAGCATGTCCAGAAAAAAGAAATTGCTAGATTTTAGAATAAACTACCAAGAAAAGAAGAATAATATTTTAACATTGTTTCTTCAGTATAATAATAAAGGTGCAATGGAGAGATTATGAACTTGAGAAGCCATGTGGACCTGTCTTGGACTCCAGCTCTGCTACCAACTTGGTTGACTGGTGTGGAGCAAGTTGTTAACACTTCTGTAACCTCAGTTTCCTTGTCCATAATTTTTGTTTGTTTTTATATCTTTTTTTATTATTCATATCTTTTACATTATTGTGTATTCCCTATAGATTACCCACCACCGATTCACCTGTGAACCATCACCAGTCACTTGTGCTCTTTTCTCCCCCATTTTGAGCCTTACCCTCCCCCTCCTTTGCTGAATGTCTCTTTCTTATTTGATTCTCCTTTATTCCTGTTATGAGTGAAACCATTCGATATTTTTCTTTCTTTCTGGCTTATTTCGCTGAGCATGATCCCTTCTAGCTCTATACGTGTTGCTGCGAATTGCATGTGTTTATCTTTTTTGAATGCTGAATAGTATTTCATTGTGTATATGTACCACATCTTATTGATCCAATCATCTATTTTTGGGCATCTGGGTTGTTTCCATATCTTAGCTATTGTGAACAATGCTGCAAATAAATATATGGGTGTATGTATCTTTTTGGATTAATGTTTTTGTGTCCTTTGAGTAGATTCTCAGAAGTGGTATTACTGGGTTGTATGGAAGCTCCACTTTTAGCAATTTGAGGAACCGTCATACAGTTTTCCATAGTGGTTGGACCAGTTTGTATTCTCACCAGCAGTGCAGGAGAGTTCCTTTTTCTCCACACCCTCACCAACATTCCCTGTTTTTTTAATACGGTCCATAATTTTTAAAAAAGATTTATTTATTTAAGCATACAAACTGGGGTGTAGGCCAGAGGTGGGGGGGGGGGGAGGTGAGAAGATTCACCAGCGACAGAGTGAAGAGCAGAACAGGCAGACTGAAGTACACTGCTGAGGGGAGCAGCAAGCAAGAAAGAAGAGGTCTGCTGTGCCATGTGGGAAGCTCCCTGGCCGGGATCGAACTCATGCTGCAGTGGCTCTGGATAGCTTCATAGTGCTGTGACTTAACCCATTGTGCCACCAGGGAGGCCCCTTGTCCATAATTTATGCTAATAACAGAGCACCTGGAAGAAGGCTATTTCATGGACCCGAGCAAAAGAAAGTGCTCCCAGCCTAGGTGGAGTTAGCTACACTTCTTCTCTTCTTTGCTTTATCTCTCAACATGAGAACATTGTTTTCAACAAGCTGCCCCATGACTTGGTTTCTTCATTTCAGAACATAAATAATGAAGATGAACCTTGCGATTCCACTAGTGATACAGAGGCCACCCTCTATCATTTTTCTTCTCCCAAAAACCTGCCATTCAAATTCAAACCATTCTGGGAATTTTAGCTAATCTTGTCATAGAACCCCTCACTCTGTCAAACCTAATTTAAAAACTGTTGCATGCAGTTATCAAAATCCACAATCTACTTCTTTAGCAACAGATGAGCTAAAACTAGCCAATTCAGGACTAAGAAAACTGCCAAATTTTGTTCAGTAACCTCAGACTATTTTCTATGAGTTGACTTACTTAAGGAATGGGTTATCCTAGTTTGAATAAATTGAATAGATTTAAAAGATGATGACTAAAGTGAAATAAAACCAGAAGATCTGATTTCCTTTCTTATTCAATAATGCTCTTTCTTTGAGATTCAGAATCTCACAACTACTGTAGTATATTGTAAAGGGGCAAAAAAACCTGAAATTAAGCATCTGTTCCATAAAATATCACAAATTTCAATTTACATACTCATACTTTTGATTAAAAACTATAAAGGACTTCAGAGTTGTAAGAGGTGCTGCGATTTATCACTTGCCTCTGATTTCTGGTGTGGGGGATGTTTCCTTTTGTCTGCAGCTAACATCTGCTGGTCATTATGCTGTCTTTAAGAACCCTGGACTGGAGTCCAAAGATGCCATGAATTCCCTTCTCAGTCACCATCTTGCTAGCAATCTTGGGCATGACACTGGGCCTCAGTTTCCTAGTCTGTAATATGAGGGGGTTGAAGGACACTTCAGGTACTTCTTTTGATTTGCTGTCTGAATGTGAAAATGACCACTTTAATATGAAGAGGTCTCTTTTGAATACAAAAAAAGTTCTTACAGTATCCTCTTAGAATTTTAAAATTATAGTTAATGTGCCAAATGACAAGGCATGTAAAGAGGCACTACTCTATGGAGGACAGATGACCAAAGAGGAGCTGAGGGATGGGCTCCACCAGGGATGGGCTGAGCCCTCTGTGCAGATTAATCTGTGTCTCCTCTGCTCTGGGGTCTGTGCCTGCCAGACTGACCTTTAGGGGCTCACTGCCCAAAACGTGCTCGGCCACATGGATGCTGAGAACAGGCTTACTGAGTCTAAGAGCGAGATTAAATAGTCCAGCTTATTTAAACAATGTAGTCAGAAGAAAACACAAATTAAATCTAGACATCCCTGAGTTTCCTGGTATGAGCGTCCACACTGAACAAAATTGCCAAGACAACTGATATTCGTCTGTGCTTTTCCCGTCATCTGTGCAGAGGCTGCTGATTGAGAGATTTCTACCCTCAAAAGGGCATGTTTTAAACACTCCAGTGGCCTAAATTGGAAATATAATTTAGTGAATTAACTCTAGATTGAAAGCAGACTTATACCAGGTTCTGGTTCTGATCCTGTGTGAGGCTGAGTCACTTAGCCCGTCTACAGTAAGCCACAGTATAAAATTGAGGATAAAAACAGCTGCTTGTGCTACAAAACATTGAGTGATGGGCACACAAACAACGTTCCAGAAAATTCTTGCAAGCTTATTGTACTCAGCCTTCTGAAGGACAGCTCCCAGGGATGGGGGCAGAATTCATTCGTGAAAGGCATCACAGGCTCCTGCCTGCCCCTGGCCGTGACGGGAAAGGGAATTGCGTCTCCTGCTGTGACAGGCTCACAGGCCTGCTCTCCTCACTGTTTACTTAGTCCTGTCTAACTATGCCGGTAGGGACAATTTCCCTCAACTCCCACCTTCTGGAAAGACACCTGCAGTTGCATTCAGAAACTGAAAATCAAAGTTTCCACTTTAGTGTTCAGGATTTGTGACCAAAAGACTTACACAGTTGGGTTATCAAATAGGAACTAACACCAGGGTTGAGGCCTGGAGCTGAGTGGGTTATTTTTGTATTTCTTGGTGAGATAATACAGGTAGGATTTAGTATGTGAAGCTCTGACTTCACAGTAAACATAAATGTATAAACATATGTCTACGTCCTTCTTCATCCTCAAACACTTTTTTTTTTTTTTTTTTGCTGACTAGGGATATAGATGTGTGGGAAAAACCATAAAATAATCCTCACGTGGTTGAAAATTCTTTTGTAATTTAGTAGCATATCAAAAACCAGTACAAATCTATTCCCTCTAACTCAATCACTTCAAGTCTAAAAATCAAATACTAGAAAGATCCTAAATACTCAACAGTAGGAAAAATGGTGTAAATAATGAAAAACTAACTCAATGGACTAACTTAGAACCATTTGAAATGAAGCTTGGAAGTCTATATGGCAGCACGGAAAACTCACTTAAGGCCTTTGTAAAGCATGGAAATCTAGAGACGTTATAATTAGCTCTGTGTAAAAATATATGTGCCCATCAAATATTGGAAAGAAAACATGGGCCAAAATGCTAAATCTATAACATCAAAATGCACAGTTGTTCATTTTCTTCCTTTGAAATTTTTGTTGCTGAATAGCATTTTTCCAAAAAGTAATATTCAGGAACAGGGAAATACCAACATTGCAAAGTGGAAATCAGAAATAAGCCATTGTCTTGTTTTCAGATTCAGACTGAACGAATGCCTTTGTTCTGTGCCAAGCCCTGGGTAGGTCATTCCACAATGGTGAGGCCCATGCTCAGCACCCAGAGTAAAGCCCTATTAGTTAGCCCACAAGCACTAACTGCTTCCTATCAGTTTGAACTAAGTGATTTGAAAGGAAAAATTTCACCAGGTACATTAATTATCTTTTATTATCAATTGATATGTGATCCATAAAAACAGTTCACCACTCTGGATTATAAAAGTGAAAATATCTTAGCTTTAGACAATTGTCTAAAATAAATTAACAGGGTATATTTGTGGCCTGATGTATGTGTGCCTTAATTCACCAAGTCACTACTCTGTAATTTCTCATAGTTACTAGTTCCATTCTTAAAAGCATTCCAAAGTATAAAAATACATTAAAGAAAAACGAGTGTATTAAATATTTTACTGCCTTGATTACTGAAAACTTTTCCCATTAATTTTTGGAAAGGTAATACATGCATTTGGTAAACATTCAAGCAGTATAAAAGAATAATCATGGGAAGTTATTCTATGTCCACCACTTCATACCTCCCAAACTAAGAAATTCTTAATAAAGTATTTTAGCTCTAAATTAGGTCTTTTAATATAAGTGGACTTAATCCAAAAATTGAAATGTTAGAAAAGACGTGAAAGAAGCTAGACATAGGGATGTAAGTTACATGAGCTCTCCACGTAGAGCAAAATAATTTTGAATTACTTCTAAAACCAAATGTTTTAGAATTCACTTAGAATTGCCCTTACTATATCTTATATATGCTACATGATTATAAAAAGTGATACTTTTTTAATTACAGAAAATTATTTTTAAAAATATCTCGACTTTAGTCTCTTATTTGAATACATATTTTGGATCATTTACTCATGGCCATTATTTATATCCAACATACACTCAAAATGAGAAACATTATTTTGCAGAAAATATATTTTGCCCCATGAAATGAATGTATAATTAATATGTATATACCATATGTGTGTAATTTAAAAAGGTTAAAGTTACTTAGAGAAAGGATTCCTCTTTTCTCAAAACTTTTAGATACAAGTATAGAATTCCCTGTGTATAATGTCTGGTAAAACAGCAATTTATTTTAGAAACAAGAATGCATTGTGAATTTTGTTGCATATGAATTATAGTTTGATAGAATATTAAGATTGTATTAAATAAACTAAGAAAACTGTATTTAACAGTTTATTCCTCAGTGAATATAGAACACTATAATTTCATACTGTTCTGTTTTGAGAAATGAGTTAAAACCTCTTAAAGGATAAGTTTTCTTGGGTGAAATGTAAATAAATTGTGTAAGCAAAATACAATGATTAAGGGTAAAGAGGGATGATCAGTTGCATCAGCCCAAAGAACACAGCTCTCAGCTCTGCAATGGATCTCAAGAATTTCCCAGATCAACACATGGATGTAGTATCAGCTTAAGTTAATGCTTATTCAAAGACTCAACTTTTCATGCCCCAGTTTAGCTTGAGGAAACCATGCTCATTTTTCACAATTAAAATTACATTCAACACCCTCTTTACCCTTAATCATTGTATTTTGCTTACACAATTTATTTACATTTCACCCAAGAAAACTTATCCTTTAAGAGGTTTTAACTCATTTCTCAAAACAGAACAGTATGAAATTATAGTGTTCTATATTGACTCAGGAACAAAAGTCACACAAAAGAGCATGCCTTTTCAGTTGGGGATTAAGAGAGAGAGAGAGGTGGCTGGAAAAGGCAAACTATCCAGAATGACATGGAAGTATTCTTCCACCTCACTGGACTTCCCTTGGATTTTCCAATCACACCCACATACACACGCACACAGTCTGGGTGGGATCCAGCTGGGACCCAGCTCTTACCCGCATTTCTGTACAGGCAGCAGGTTGGCACCGTTCACTGTGGGAGCCCTATTGGCAGCCCAGGGTGGTGCCTCATGGGGTTGCAGATGCCTTCAATAACGGGACCTGCTACACTTTAACAATGTCCACCATTTAAAGTTTGACCCATTCTTCCCAGGAAAGCTTCTGTACTCCCTGGAGTAATCTCCTGTGACCCTACGACCTGTATGCACATGACCAGGGTGTATCCTGGATGAAGATGCCTTGGAGACACAGGGTGACAGGCTTCCAGCCCAGCTCAGGCTGCACCATGAGCAGTGGCAGCGTCTTTGTGTGCACCCACACAGACCAAGAGAAGGCTGAAGCCTTGTCTGGCTGGTACCAGACAAGGACACATCTTACCTGTGAAAGTATGTTCTCTAGACAATTATGCAGCAATAACTACTCCTGCCACTTTGTTGGTTAAGTAGCCAGAGTTGGTCCTCCAAAATCAGTCACTTTGGGTGAGATGGCTTAATGAAACAGTAGAAACTGAAAAACATGAATATTTGCACACAGCAATTGGATAAATTTATTAATGGAAGTCAAAATTATTTTAGAATATCTTATGGAGCATTTTATACTATTATATGACATGTAGGGCTAAGAACTCCAGCCAGTGACTCCTAGCACCTTCATACAAGTTCCTTTAGTTCAAGCATAATCTGTAGAAGGAGTCTCCAGGTACAGAGATACGCCTGTCAAACGCTCCAAAGGGACAAGGACTGGCCAGTATCGAGGCTTTCCCATGAGTATTGCAGTATTTCCTACCTAAAACGTAAGGAGGGGTAGCTCTGGTATGGAAGCTGAAAGATAAACTCTGGGGGGTGGGGAGGATAGTAGGTAGGGGACCACCTCCCCTAGGATTTCACTCTGTTGCAATGTTGATCCCAACCTGCCAGATTGAAGGGAGTCTTTAGTGTACTGGACTGGAGCGCCACCTGCCGGTCATCGTGAAGAGCTACCACTCAACCCTAGGAGGGCCATTCCAACAAAGCCTGGAGCTTCATGAGACCCACCATCTGAAACTCCATTGCTTGATGGCATCTCGTCCATCCTTAAATACATATTATCTCAGTAGGAGACACATGGAGGAGAGCCATGTAGAGACATTTGGAAGAGACCTGAGTGAAAGACACATGGGGAGGCTGTTCCTGGTCCTTGGTAGAGAACTGGCAGCCATTATGTTGACCTCATTGTAGATTACGTTTTGAATTTTGAAACATTCCTCAGTTCAGTTCTCTGGGACCTGCCTAATCCCTTTTTTTTTGGTTCCATGTCAGAAGGTATCTTGTACTTGTGGCAAACTTTCAGCCTTCAGCCACTCCACTCTGGACTAAGCCTGTTTGGTTGGGCATTTGCCCATGAAGGGATAGTTACTTTTAGAGTTTTATTAAAGGGAAACTATTATTAGAAATCCTTTCTTCTCTTTCTCTAGGCATACCAATTCTATTAGAAATCTTTCACACTAAGAGTATACTTCCTTTGTATTTGTGCACACAGCTGGCCAAATTGAACCCCCATTAGAGTGAGCACCTTAACAGTTTGGGGCCCCTGGTCATGTGCTAACATTAACATCATCAGTGAGTCCTTGGAAACTGCAACTTTAAGTGAAACAAAGTGTAATGAAATCAGGTCCTCAAATAACGTGACTTTGTTCAACATGGACAAGATTTGTTTTTCATACCTGTTACATACAAAATGCAAAAACCTTGAAAATATTACGCTAAGTAAAACTAAGACACAGACATCACATATATCCATTTATATGAAATGTCCAGAGACAATGAAGCTATAATGACAAAGTGATTTCATAGTTGCACGGTTGCCTAAGACTGGGAGATAGAGTGGGAAGCACTGGGGAAAATAGGGAGTGATTGCAAATGGGACACATTGAGTAACGAAAACCACTGAACTGTACACTTTAATTGGATGAATTAATTTTGTAGCATGTTAAGTTATCCCAACAAAGTAGAGAAAAAGTTTTAAATTAAAATTTTTTTAAATTTTTTAATTATTTTAATTCAGCTAAATGACTACTAAAGCTAAAGTCTGTAAGACGTTCCCTGACTTCCCCAACCATGCAGTGCACAAGCATACATACACTCATCTCAAGCAAACTTACATGGTACTTCATAAGGGCATATGCAATTATAACATTTTTTCTTTCTGAAAATTCTAGAACAAACGTTGGCAAGCCATTTTAACAAAAATTTTATTATGGAAAATATTACACATATAAATGAAGAGAGCAATGAGTGTCCATGTTTTTGATTCAGTTCATGGTGTCCCTATTCACCCAAATTATTTTCAGCAAGCCATTTTGCCCAGCCCAATGTTCTTAATTTTAAGGAACCTAGAAAACATAAGTCCACAGAAGTCCACTAGAAATTAAACATTTATAAACTGCTATATGTGTCAATAGCTCTGTAAGCATTTGGAATGAATTAGCTCATTTAATCCTTGAAACAAACCTAAGATACTACGATGATACCCACTTTACACTGAGGAAATAAAAGCTTAGAGGTGAAATATCTTTTCTAAAAGCTACAAAAGTGGAAGGATGAAATTTCAAATGAAGTTTACTATCTTATTCATACTTAATCTCTATCAGAAAAAAAATAGTGTATCTTAACTAAAAATCATTTCACTTAGAAGATGAAGTAGTCATCTCTTTGCCAAGTCAAGGCCAATTACAAGGTCAAGAAGGTCTTTCTGAAGCATAGATGGTCTCACACTGAGGCTGGGGTTGCCCTCCATTTGATGCAACTATCTGTGGGCTCTAAGTAACATCTAAGGCCCCAGCAGAACCCCAGCTTGCTCCAGAAGTCAAAGGAACATTAAGTAAGCCAGAGCAAGGACACCACCAAAGTTCCCCCTGAACTCTCAAAGTGTGCTCTCCAATACGAGACACTGGTCGCATGTGGCTATTGAGCACTTTAAATGTGCTAGTGAAAATGAGCGGTACTGAAGGAAAATACAAACTGTATAGTGAAGACTTAGTAGTGTAAAAAAAAAAAAAGTGAAATACTGATTGCATGTTAGAAGAGTGGTATCTAAGATTTGTTGATTTATTCTGTTAAAATTAATTTTACCTATTTTCATACCTTTCTAGTATGACTATTAGAACATGTAAACTTATGTGCTGGCTCACATTTCCAGGGGTCAGTACTATACTTAACCATACCTGTGCTACCTTGGATGCCTACTTCTGGTGGGCTCTCACCTTGTATATACTTCTAGAAGTTTTGCAAATAAACAGGAACAGCACCACTGGCACAGAGGATACATGAGTCAAGTTCAGTTAAATTCAGACCAGAGCTCTGGAAACTTCTGAAGTCGAGACTGGAGCTTGGTCCAAACCTTCACTAAGAACAATTTCTGAATAAAATGAGGGATGAGTACAACTCTATTTAAAACTCAGGGTGGGATATGCAAGATCCTAGGGAAACTCCTTCAAAAGGTAGTTCTTCCTTTCACCACGGAGACAGATGTTCAGAGATCTTACTACCACTGAGCCAAGACAGAGAAATGCAGACAGCCGGCTTCAGTTCCTGGAGATGGGGCTACCCCTCTCTGGCCCTCTTGCTGTTGAGCAGAGATGGTTCTCAGTGATCCAAAGTAAGAAAATGAATGGGTTACAACACTGAACTTACTTCATTCATCTGTCTGTGTAACACACTGTCCACAGAACACTGGGGTTGCCTTTCCAGAGATGACCTTTCTCTCCCACTCTGGAATCTACCTCCAGCCCGGTGCCCACACTTCCAACCCTCTCAAAGCACCATTACAGATGTTTACTTACAGAGGTCAACTTGAACACATTTGAATGCTAGGCTATATTGGTGTGTTTTGCTATCCTAAAAAAGCAAAGGCACCAAACCTATGTCAAAAACATCATCTGATTACTGAGTCAGTGGAGGGTGATAGCTGATGCAATCCTAAATCTGGCTGCTAGAGCTGCTAGGTGTGACAGGAAATGAGCAGACGCAGGCATTTGAAAAGAAAGCTATGAGACACAGTTGTCATGGCATCAGTGAGTTTCTTTGAAGGCTGAAGTCACATCATCAGGTACTGATGGCCTGACTCCTCCACCCCCGTTCCCAGTATACAGCAAGTACTCAGTAACTGTCAATCAAAAGGGAGCACTGATTAAAGAATGCTCGGACCCAGGGGATTCATTCTGGATCCTGGGGTCACCACATTCTAAGAAAGAAATGTGGCTCCTAACAGCTGGGAACTCCCCAGCTCTATTTCTTGGCTGTAGTGTTGCTATGAGTTGATGCGGCGCCTGCAGCCAGGCTGTTGTGTTCTCCTGTGGAGCAAACAATTTCATAGAACACCATCAGACCAGGCCACTCTGTGACTGTGAAAGACAAAAAACAGACAACTCGGTAATCATCTGAACTCAGACAAAAACATAAACATCGTCCAAGCCACAGGAAAAAAACCAGACAGCCCCTGTCCTGACTGAACAGCAATGGCTTTTTCTTTTCCAATCTCAGCTTTAGCGTCGCTCCGTCTTAACTTCTCAACAAAAGTTAAGATACCTGATACCTGATCCCAGAATTCTGCTTCCTAACATTTAATCCAGAGCAAAGCACCACTTCTTTGAAGCTACCCCCAAAAGTATCAGACATAAGCCCAATCTTGGAAGTCCTAACACCCTCTGAGATACCCTACACCTCCCCATAGTTTGTGACTTCCCTCATTCAAAGAGTCAATAAAACCAACTTTGCTCAACTAAGTGTTCCTGAAGGTTTGGTTTATGGAACCTAGCAATCCTTAGCCAAAAAACACTGCTTTCCAGTCTAGTGATGCCTGTATTTGCTACTTGCATATTTCCCCAGGGCCTGGGAAGGAGAAAAAGGGAAACAAGTACAGGAGAGAAGAAAATGGTGGCAGGTAAAGGTGACTTGTACAAAGGGCACCTTCCCATGGTCCTTCCCTCGGTTGTGTAATGTTCTCTTCCTCTAAAGCAAGCTCATCAGAAAACAGCAACTAGTATTATAGGGTTACCCAAGAGACTGAACACATACACATAAACCAGTTCACTAACTTCAGTACTTTAACTAATTACTTGTGGCACAAGTTACAGATGATGGATGCAACAAAGAGTACAAGCTATTGGAAGTCCCAAAACCACCTGGAATTAGAAGCAAGGCCCAGAGCCAGAGAAGTCAGGCCTGACCTGAACGAGTTCCTCACACTAAGCTTGATTCTCACTCCACAAATTAAAAGACTCAAGATCATCAAGTTGCTGGCAGGTGACACGCCAAAGGCCCAGAGTAGCACCTAACCACAATAAGTAATGACAGGTAGGTACTTATAGCCAGAGCCACCTGCTAGCCACCTTTTCCACCTCAGGGCCCACCACCATCCCCCTATGCTGAAATCCCTTCACATAGCTTCTCCATCATTCCTCTGTCAACCTTCCTGTCTTCCCCCACCAGGCTGGAAGTATCTTGAGCAGAGTAAGCTGAGGCACAGGAGGCATCTTACCTGTATCTGTCCCATCCTGTCCCCTCAATTAGAACTGGCATAGGTTAGGGGCCTCCAATTTTGAATGGAGTATCAAAACTTTAAGAACCTGAGCTAAAACTAAAATTGAATAGATTTTATTTAAATTCAAGTGATTTCCTCTATTGGAGGCTTCAGAAACGCAGCATCTTAAACCTGGTCAAACACCATACTTGCAAGCCTGCACTGTGGCCCTCTGACTGATCACAGGCTAATGTTTTTTCTGACTTATCATCCATGAGACCACACTTCAATAACAATTTTATTGAAGACACTTTAATCAAAACTGACCTCCAAAACAAACTGTTGAGCCTAACAGAGAGCGGGTGTTTTCTTGAAGATAAAAACGTCACATTAATATTTACAGGAACTGCAGTTGGCTCACAGGTGCCACTGAAACCTACTGAAAATTTACATGTGATATACAGCATGCAGGTGTTTGTCAGAAAGCTAGTTTAACTTTGCTGTTTATCTTATCCTTGAATTTAATCCGTTTAATCCATACCATTGCAAAGCAATCAGTTCTAACAAGTTTTCTCAGCTAAGAGCAAGCACCCATTTTGTGTAAAACTTGCCTATCATCCAGGTCAAAACAGTCTTGAAAAATAAAACACTCCTAACCACAGGTGTCCTAACCATGTGTGAAGTGATGACTTTTAACAAGTACCTTCAGATTGAAGAAAAAAAGAAGGAATTCAGGAAGGAAAAGAAAACTTCAAGCTTGGTCCTGATTAACTTTTATTCTGGAATTTGATTTAGCAGGAATTTAGAAGCCAAGTTTAGCAACTGTAATCCAAGCTTTAAAAAGAGCTTCACAAAGTCCAGTGAAATGGCTACTCCAAGTATTGTGCAAAGTCAGCAAGTGGAGACGAGGGTTCTCAACATAGACTCGTGGACACTGGGACAGATTCCTGGGACTAGAATTATCACTGAGCTGATCAGGGCCATTCTGGTCTCTGTCTTTAAGGTTTGAAGACAATTCACAGCTCACTGGGCATACTGTAAAGATTAGAGTGGGGAGAAGCAAGAGGAAATTCAGGTACCCATCTTATTGCTCATTAGTTCCCATGACTAAGAGTTTGACTAACAAAAAATCTGGGGATAATTTGTGACTTTTGTTCAGCTGTTATCCTCCCTTAGCAAGGAAAATCAATGTCTTATTTGACAAAGGTCTGTGGAACAAAACTGATGTCAAGCTTTCTCAGAAATATTTATTATCTAGTCTTTGGCTCAAGATATCTTGAGTGAATTCCATCTACCCCTTAAAGATCTGACATAAACTAGGGGAGTAAAATTTACTCCCATTTCGATCAAAACTACGGCACATTCTTATAGTAAAGACAGAGTCGAAATGGCACCATACTGTTTTATTTGAATCCTCAACAATATATAGAGGTGACAACTTCTGACGCCAACCATGCAAGTAATAACAAAGAAATGGACAATTAACAACAAAAGACAATCATTTAAAAGTATTTCACATTTCACAGCAGTGCTTTGACAGTACTGGCAAGTATCTCTGGCCAATAGCTTCCAACAACAGGGGCCTAAATGAAACCCCTGATCTTAGCAAAAGAACAATCACATTTTCTCTCTGATAGTTTGCACTTTGAGTCACTACACTCAACACTGCTCGGCTCGCCAGGTGTTTGTAAACCTCATCTTAAAATACGTAATAGGTATTGTGTGTGGTCACAATAAAAACTAAAACAAAACAGAGTGTGTAGACAAGTAAACAAACTCATCAATGTTTCCAGTAAGGCATCAAGGAAATCACTGCTGGATGGGCCCTTCATTTCACCAGTTTAAAAAAGCTTTGATTTACATTTCTCAGCAAACCCAATATTCAGAAGCTTAACCAGCAGCCTCAAGTTAAAAGTTTAAAAGATAGTCCCCTTCTCCTTTTTTTGGTAAATGTTTTTTATAAAACATGAAATCAAGTTCTACTTCATAAAAAAAATGAGTATTTTTAATAGTAAAAATATATATGTCTATATTTCTTTTTAAAAAGACAATAATAATACTTCATAAGACTGTATTTAACACCCCCAAACCCCCACCCCTGCCAGTTGTCACCTGGCACAGATACATTAAGGCAAAGGCTCCTGGAGAGGCACGTCCACCTCAGCTATGGGCTGGCGACTGAAGGCAAGCACACCCCGCTCCCACAGTGTCAACAGAAAGGCTTCTCCCTCATGTTCACTGAGCCATCCTGCATCCCGAAGTAGACTCTCTCAGCCATGTTGATGAACAGGCCTGTGTCCACCACGCCTGCAGAACAAAAGAAGTGCTAAGTTTCAGTTTCCCAAAGTAAGAGAATCAATGATCACAGGACAGGGTCAGCAGGAGCAAAGACATCAGCAGCACTGGACAAATCTCGAGCCTCTCCTTCTTGCCTAACAATGAAAAGAGATTCTTTTCATTTTTTTGAAGCAATCCCTTTTGCCCCAGCCATGCTGACTATGGAAACTTTTCCTGCCTCAGGGCCTTTGCTCACACCATTCCCTTTATCTGGATTAGTTCTTTTTGAGTGCTTTAGCGGGTATCAGAGGACAAGCTGTCTTTTCAACTATGTCCTCCATTACTACTCTACATAACCCCCACCCAGTCATACTATCAGCCTTAGTTTTTCCCCAAAGTGCACTTAGACATTTGCTATGCATAATAAATCCAACAAAGGACCACATCAAAATAAAAACAATTCTCCGAGTCACTAAGGAAACAGCCTAGTAGAAAAATGGGCAAAGGATTAAAGAGGTGCTTCTCAAATGAGGCTAGTCAAAATGGCCAATAAACATTAAAAATGGTGTTCAAACTAATTAGTCAAATGAAAATGCAAATTACAACTACAAGATACAACTGCACTCACCAAAATGGATACAATGAAATTTGACTGGGATGCAAACATTCCCACACATTGAAAGTGGGAGTAAATTGGGAAAAAACACTGGAAATTGTTAGTACCTCTTCTAAAGCTGAACATACTTGTACCTAATGACCAGGCAATTCTGCTAGGCACAACTGTTAAGCATACACAGAGCCATCAAAAGACATGTACAAGAATGGTCACAGCAGCACTTTCCCTAACAGCTAAAAGCTAGAAACTTCCATCAAGAGCAGATGGTAGTAGATCAAGAGTAGAAAGAACATACCTTTTTTTCACACACACAAATACAGTAGATACTATTCAGTATTGAGAATTAGCTACAACTGCAAACATCCTTTACCAAAAATACGTACATGCACACAGACGTACTAAAATGAGATGAGATTGCTCAACTGTCAGAGGAAAAGTCTGCTGGACTCAATGTGCAGGGAAAGCAGCACCTGCGTATGCTGCCGGTGGAAGAATAAACTAGAGCGATTCATGGAGGGCAATTTAGCATCATTAGCAAAGTGAGATACACTTATCTTCCGATGCAGTAATCCCCTTCTAACAGAAGACTGGAAACAAATATCCACTGGGGGGGGGGGGGGTCTGGTTAAATAAATTATGCAAATAATCATAAGGTGGAATATTATGCAGTTATTTTAAAAAGAAGCACGAGGAAGCTCTTTTGTGAACCATTATGTAATAATCTCAAAGACAGCAAAAAGTATGAAGTAGAACATGGATCTAGTATACTGCCACTTATATAAAAAGGGGTGGGGTGGGGAAGGCTTGATTTGCTTTTATCAAAGAACAACTCAAAGATAAAACACAATTTTGCCTCCAGACAGGAAGAGATGGAGGGGCATAAGTCACTTACATACTTTGAACTGTGGAAGTTTTGAAAGGCTAAATAAAGAACTTCCAAAGACAGTTCCAAACACATAAACATAAGCATCTGTCAGCAACAAGAAGTAACCCGATGGAGAAATAGTGCTGTAGACAGCGGTCACTACACTGTGCCGACAAGACTAGTCCCCCAGAGACAAGCAGACAGCCACTCAAGACTCATCCTTTTCAGAAATTCCGTAATACAAGGGGCCAGGTTCCACCCCATCCAAGAGAAAGTCAAATCAGGTGCAGAAAAGGTTTCAAAGAAAGCAAAGATAAATGGCAGTAGTCTAGGGACGGACCTCAAAGCAACCTCCCCTCAGCACTGAGATGCTGGGAGTGACTAACTCCCACTTGTCTTCAATCCCTCTAGGAGCAGAGGTGGCTCAGTGTGACAGACTTCTACTAGCTTTGAAGCTTCCACAGTCTCTCTGCTCTGGGTTGAACCCAATGGGACATCCAAGGGGCATGCACAGTCATGCACAGGTCAGCTGCCCCCTGAGTGTCCTCACATACACAAAAGTGTATGGGCCAAGAGCAGGGTGACAGATACAGACAAGAATCATGCTGTTTCTCCTCCCTTGATCTTCATCTGGCAGCAAATACTATAATGGATGAGAGGAAGACAACAGAGAAAACAAAGCACACTGATGATTCTGGGGGCACTGTACTGACTGATACTTCCTCTCTCTGACCTTCCTTGGGAAACAGCCTCTGCTGACAGGCAAAGGGCAAAGTATGAGAGAAATTCCCTCACAAGGACATCTCGTTGTCTCAATAAACCAAGGAAGTTCTGAACAGGAGCAACAAAGCTACTAGTGGGCACTGTGAGAAGGCCACCACAGAACAGCACCGACAGCAGTGAGCTATTTCCTGTCTGGTCCCTGGGGGCTGTCTGCATTATCATCAGGGGAAATTTTTCCACCTTGAGAATAGCAACCTCTATGCCTCATCTTCCTCATGCTTTCCTGGCTCTTTAATTCTTCCACTAAAAAGATAGCACTAAGTGAAAGTAAGTATAACTTAACTCATCTTTTTGACTTAAATCTGACAAAAGATTGTCAACAAAACACTAAAATAGCAAACTAAAGGAATTAACTCTTTACATGGCACAGAGTCACACCATTTTCATTCCCAAACAATGTGGATAACTTAGAGCCTAGAATAGCTAACAGTGACGACACCAAGCACCCTCCCAGCAACCAGATGAGGGAGTACTACAATTAGCCTCTCTGGAGAGGAAGAAACTAAGGTACAGAGATGTAAACAAACTGCTCAGAGGTTACACTGATGGAGCAAAGATCAGTTAGGATCCTTAGTCTATTGCAAAATCCACTCCTAGCCACTACTGCTAACCTGGTCTCACCTGTCCCATTAGCCACTTTTGATCTGCTCCACATCATGGAATATCCCCAGTTAAAATCATGATCAATATCTTAATTAATTATCCTAAGACTGTCCTAATCCCTTCAATACCACCTTCAGCCTGGACTCAGAACTCACCTCTACACTGTCTACCCAGCCTCCACTCAGGGGCCCAGATCCAGGCTCCTACCCCATCATTCCCTGGTACTGGCTGCAATGAAAGCTCTCCTCTGCTCCAAATGTGCATGCCACACAACTCCTCGACATGGTTCTCAAGGAAATAAGGACTAAAACTTCATGGTCTAGAAGCAGACAACTAAGGCTGCTAATTTGGTGCTGCAACTATTGTATAAATCATTTAACTTTTCTCAATCTGTGTTTTCCTCTCTGTCTCATTAAATAAGAACTCAAATGACACACTTTAAGCATAGAAAGCATTATCTGGGTTACGCCATGCTGACGCGCAAGTCAAAAGCCACCTCTCTCCACTAAGGGAATTCCCGATAGTCCCCAAAAGAAGCAACCCTTTGCACGCTAGACTCCTGGTATTCCACTAGCAGAACTGAGCACACTCCATCTGATTCACAGGCATGGCTTCTACACTGCCACACACAATTTTCCCAGGTTTACATCCACTCTCCTTGAGGACATTTTCCATGTGGAAGCACTGCCTCCACGTGGCACAGCATCTTGCCTGTGGTATGTATCTGGTGAACATGGGTGCACTGAGTCATTGTCCCCAATCAAAGGGGTTACAGTCAAGCTCCTGGAAGAAGGACTCAATGCATAGAGGGTGAGCATATTTCAAGGTAAGCCCCCTCTGACACTCTTATCAGTTCCAGGCTTATCTAAACTGAAGTGCGCTGTGAAACACGCAAACAACAAAGCTGTCAGGTGAACAATAATTATTCCTGGGGAAAAGCCAAAGGTGTGAAAGTTAGAGACCCCAAACATCATATGAAGGAAATTCTTCTTTCCAACCAAGTCTGAAAAGCCCCTGTCCATCATGCCTCCTGCGGCCAGGGAGGGGCAGGACAGTTACAGAAGGCAGGCACGTCTGCTCAGTGACCAACATTCAGCCTACCTGGGATCATTTTGATGGTTGTGTTCACTTCACTCCATTTGTGCACCCGGTCAAACTTCCAGTCCAGGATAAAATTCCCATTATCTGTCACCACAGGACCCTAGAAGACAGTTTTCCACAGTGACCAAGGACATAGATACAGGTACGCAGAGAAGGGCAGGAAAGTGGAGGAGACAAACAAAGACAAGTATCTAAATTAACCTACTCCAACCAGTACTCCTGCCTCACGCTTTCTAGAAGGCATGCTACAAAGGAGCTCTGGAGTTAGGATTTAAGTCTTGATGCCACACAGGTACAGATCTTATGGAGAATTAATCTCTGTGAACCTCAGATACCACAAGTGCAAAAGGAGGACAATGATACATACTTCTTAAAGCAGCTTATGTACAGACAATATGGGCAATGCATTTACCAGGGAAGACTAATTCTTAGCTAGTATAAGAATTAAAAAAAAAGAGGCTACCAACATGGCACAACATTTTCACAGCTTCACAGTAAGTGCTTTCAACAATGTAAAGCAGGGTAATGCTATTTCACCAAGCACTTCCCACTGATCAGGCAGTCCTAACATAAAGACAGGAAACAGAAGGGGTTCTAGGTCAAACAGGCAGTGGTAGTTTTAGTGAATTAATCCAAAATTCCACAATAGCTCTGGGCACACACAAGCACTTAGATCACAAATGTTGACAGAACACTACAGTCCAGACAGAGAAACTAGAATTCCCCTGCAGACTGGTGGAGAAGGTATGGGAGCTCATTCAGGAAAGCCTCAAAGTGGGATGCTAGGGCGCTTGTCTACAGTATCCCCAGCTTATGAGAGAGAACCTCTACCCATCTTTTCCTGGCATTTCTGTTACAAAGAAGTCAGAGTTGTGTACAACCACTGTGGTTAGGACTGTGATTTTACAGTCATGAAACACTGGGACAAAAACACATCAAAATAAAAGTCCACTACAGTAGAGTTATAAATGATTTGCTTCTGTATTTTCCAAACTTTTTATATAGTGGTGCTTATAACTAGAATTAGCTTTTGGATTAATTATTTTGCTTAAATATAAGAAAAAGTTCTGTGTAACCCACTTTAGAAGCTACAACATTTGAGCTAAGTATCTGGAGTATATTTCTGAGGAGGAGTTCAAATGCCCCAAGAAATTCCACTTCTTATCTCATTTAGCCACAAAATAAGAAAAGGGGAGGCAAAAGAGAAAATAATATCATGAAACCTGAAAACACTCTTCGGCAGGAGTAGGGGTAAGGGAGAAGGTATACAGCAAAGCAGCACTTAGTAGACGTTCATCAGGGTGGTCCAGACCTTAGGTAGAAAGATCAGAGCACCCAAGGCAAACCAGACCCCAGCGACAGAAAAACAATCATTCCCCCACTGGTACAGAGGGTGCGCCCTGCATTAAGTAAAGTCCTGAATACAAAATCTAATAAAGCCAGCACTCTAGAAATAAATAAGTCAATTAAAAATAAGTAAATAAAAAGCTGACTCTGCAGTCTAGTACAGAGGGCCTATGTGAACCAGAAAGGCAGACAAGCACTCCAAGAACCTGAAATGCCCTCCAGAGACTTCCCAGTCACATACTGCTTTGTTGATGGCCATTCGAAG
Source organism: Scalopus aquaticus (assembly GCA_004024925.1). Lineage (NCBI taxonomy): Eukaryota > Metazoa > Chordata > Mammalia > Eulipotyphla > Talpidae > Scalopus > Scalopus aquaticus. Next base: position 27,947 of record PVIJ01015358.1, read on the forward strand.
TTCAATTTCACCCCCAAACTTCTTAGTCACAGCTCGGCTCACTGGGACATACGCCATTGGGATGACCTCGATTGGGATTCCCTTGTGCCACTGATCCCCAAGGTTCTTTGAATCTTTCCTAGAAAGAGTAGATAAAAAACAATAAATGTAAAGACGCTCAATGGTACAGATAAACACGAAATTCAGGAACAGGGTTAACTGCATACAGTAAGAGGTTAGAGGGAGCAAGGAGGGACAAGTGTACAGGGCTTCAAATACACTGGCTCTGTTTTATGTTAAAAAAAGAATCTCAAGTAAGTTTTAAAATTTTGTGTTTGGCTTGTGAATCTATAGGTATTTATTCTTTATGTTTTTCCTACAGTGTTAATTATTTATGTTCTTCCTACATCTATATATTTCATAAGCAAATACATTTTTTAATTAGCATGCTCAGCACAAGTGCATTCTACCACACTTCCTAAAGAGGAATCCAAGTCTGCTCAAAGACTCCATAACACAAGCCTCTCATGTGGCAATCCCTGACCTCGGAGGAAGCAGGGCATGCTGAGTCACTGCCTGTGGGCAGGGCTTGACCTGCTTCCTAAGGATCCTTATAAGGATCAAGTGAGTGATATATGAAGACATGCTCTATTAACAAGAGTGACAGGATATTTCCTCTTCCTTCTATGGACACATGAAATAGCAACACCTATCTTCAGTATGAAGGCAAAACAAAAATCCTTCAAGACATCATAATTCCTAACCATCAGTCTCAGAAAGTCATATAGGGGACTCCTTGATGGCACAGGGGTTAAAGTCTCAGCACTATCAAGCTATCACCATTGAGTGTGATCCCTGGCCAGAGCACTAACCCACATGGTACAGACCTCTCCTGTCTCACCTGCTCCTCCCCTCAGCAGTGTATCTCAGTAGATCTGCCTGTTCTGCTCCGCACCCTCTCTCTGGTGAATCCTCTCACCACCTCTGGCCTACGCCCCAGTTCTTATATGCATAAATAAATAAAAATAAATCTTAAAAAAAAAAAAGAGAATCATACAATCCCTTCCTTTCTCTATTTCCTCTTCTTTAAAATGGAGATAAGGTCTGGGGTCCAATTTGCTTCCATCACACAGTTCAGAACACAGGACACTGTACCTGAAATCAGCGATCACAATGAAGCGACTGGCATAGCCAGCCACGATCTTCTCCTGGGTCAGGCAGCCTCTGGGGATGAGAAGAAGCGAATGAACACAGGAATAAGAAAAACTCAGGGAACTAAGGTCAGATACAGGAAACCCAAATCCACTCAATTCTGGCACTTTAAGAGAAATTATATTTTAAATCCTTGAAGGGACATATCTTAGGCCACCATATTATACAATGGACTGAACTGTGTCCCCACCCAAATTCATATGGTAAAGGTCAAACCTCCAAAGTAATTACATTTGGAGATAGGGCCTCTGAGGAATCGATAAATGTGGTTTATTAAGGGTGTGTCCTGATCTGATAGGATTCAAATGCTTACAAAAGAGACACCAGAGAGCTCACTTGCTGGCTCCCTCTGCTACATAGGGACAGTGAGGAGAATGTGGTTGTCTATAAGCCAAGAAGAGTCCTCAAAGAAACCACCCCGTTGACACCTTGATCTTGAGCTTCTAGCTTTCAGAACTGTGAGAATAAATTGCTATTGTTTAAGCCATCCCATCTATGGTATTTTATTATGGCAGCCCAAGTTGACTAAGATATGTTGTAATTAGACTGTGGGAACATTAGTTTGTGTCTGGAAGAAATGTGGAAACTGGACAACTGTTCCCATCCAGCTGGGCCCAGTGCCATGCAGGATGCCTCTGAGCAGAAACACTGTGTGTAAGAAGTCATCTGAGCTTGGCACGTATGGTTCTCTGCAACTTGAGAAGGACAAGTTTTGAACAACTTGCCCTATGGGATATTGACAGTCTGGGGTAATGAAGTGGAAAGAGCACATGAGATTTTAAAGAAATTTTGTGACATTCCAGTTCTGCTTGAGTGTAAGAAACAACAGAACAGGATTTCACTTCTTCCATTCACCATTCAATACAACCCTAAATCAACACTTAAGCAACACCAAGTGATGTGATTTGAATAAATACATAATTAATAGTTCACAGAAGTTAAGGGCAGCTTTAAAAGATCACACTGAGGCCTACAGACCTAACAACCTAGCCCTCGTAATGTGAGGCTAGATTTAAAGTTTGAATCAGCAGAAAAATACATAGAGAACCTGTTAAAATGAATAATCTCACCAAAGAGGCCAAGTTTCTAGTCACCAGATTGCTACCAACAACCAGCAATAACAGCAAGCTGGCTCTATGGTCACAGGCTATCGGCATCCTCGCAGAGAGACAAACTCATGTACATGTCACAGCAGTAGTTTGTTTTGTGTTGCATTCTGCTTTGCTAAGGATTAACTGGCAGAAACCCTTCAACGAGAAAGTTGCCACAACACTCACCCACCGCCCTTGATGAGATTGAGATCAGCATCTACTTCATCAGCACCATCAATGGCGAGGTCAATCTGTGTTGGCGGGGAGGACAGATACAACAACCACTAAGAGCTTTTGAGGACACTGTGCTGACCTGGAACATGCAATAGCTCAGTAGCTCTGTTAGGTATATACAATTATTCCCATTTAACAAATCAAATAGCTAAGACTCTGAAAGGTCAAGTTCTTCCCCTGGAGTCACCAGGAGATAAAATACAGAGCCTAGGAACCATGCCTGGATTCAGCTTATACACATGACATTACACTCTTTTCCCACTGATGGGCTTCTCTGTGAACAAACTTCTCTGTGAATTACTGAGAGTACATAATTCAAACATGGGTGGCATCACCCCCAAGTGGACATAAGTATCTATTACATCTATATTAAATTTTCACTGGGGAAAAGTTGGGAGACATTAAAAAGGCTGAAAGACTGATGCAGCAGTCTGTACCAATACGGCCAAAACACAGGCAATGAGCAGACAGAAAATACCTGAAGTACAAAGTTGACACATTTGATGTGATCAGAACTGGAAATTATCTGAGGCACCCCCCACTAAAAACTGAGGTTTGCACACTTCCTCTATCAAAAAAGTCCATCATCATTCCAAAAGTAGTTGAGGTACAAATGGGTTCATTCATCTATCAAAATTCAAAATCAAGGAAGCTAGGTATTTCCCATCACTCCTGGTACTCTGCCTGGACAATATGGGAGATTCAAATGTGGCTTTTTAAATGGCAGTATTTTAAAAAGCTCAGAGGGGAAAAAAACGCCTCAGGTCACAAATTCAGTTCAAGTTGAAGTCAGAAGTTGCCTGGTGGGTCACTGAACCCTACAAAACTTCGTCGGGCACCCATGCTTCCATTCTTTTATGGATGGACCCACTGTCTACATTTACAGCCTGCATTATCTGCATTACCTTCCCCCTCCTTCTACCCCCAGCACATCCCACATTAACCCAAGGGCAGAGCTGCACCAAGGGCAGAGCTGAGGCCTTGGGAAGCTGTGACCTTTTCTGTCTGGGTGCCAGGCTTAACTTCAGTTCAAACCACTTTGCTCACAGCTGATTCAGCCAGTGTCCTGCTCTGCTCACATAACTCTCCCAACAAGTCCTACCTGATAGTCCTACTAACTCCTCTAAGGTCCACGTGTACCATGATGACACAGTTACCAGACCACCATCAAGCCCCACCTCCCAGTCTGGTTTTGGAGGTGCTGTAACCTCACCCCACCCCCACCATGCACCAACACATTCCTCTCACTCAGTCCTAATCACCAAGCCAGTCCGGGCACTGAGCACATATGCCCATGTGATTGCCTGGAATTTCATCTACCTCCTCTGGAATATACTTTCCTATCCCCGCCACCTAAATTTCAGAGCTTCACTGAAACTTTGCCTCTTCCAGCAAAACCCTTCTAAGAATTGCTCTAGAGGCAGACGTACCAAATTCCTATCAGGCTCTACCACTTAGGCAAATGGCTCATCTTCTCTGTGACTTTTTCACACCTGCAAGGTAAGATAATGGTAGCAAGACTCTTGGAGTAAGACTCTTGGAGACTGACAGTTTAATTCAGGCATGGCACTTAGCACATGCCTGCACAGTGGGTGCATAGTAAGGGCTCAGTAAATGCCAGCTAGGAGCTACTAACCCTCATCGACTTTCAGACTCTTCTGGATGTGTTTGATCATCTTTACGATAAAACTTCATTTTAATCTCTCTTCAAATGTGCTTGGTTGTCTCAGATTATTATTTCTTATCTCCACTTCGGGGTAAGCTCCGTGAGCAGGCTCACTCTTACACCTCTGCACAAGGACCACAGGAAGCCCTGCCAGCAGGATCAGCTCATCCAATTCCTGTTCACTAGACACTAAAAACCTCCCCACTTGTCACATTTGTCAGTGTAATAACCCAGGCTCCAGGAAAAAAGCGAATATAGCTAAATGACCTTTCTCCAAACTCGATGTAACATCCAGAGCCCATGAACAAGGGACAGCCATAGAGACAGGAAGACACAACAGCCTCCCCCCCTTACCTCCGGGTGTCGGTCCAGGTCACTGAGAGTTAAGCCATGTTGCAGGATGAGCTGGCGGGCCTGGGGAGACGGGGAAGAGCACAGATCATCATTAACTCAGAGCAAGTGGAAGGATCATGAGAATTCTTTAAATTTAAGTGTCAGACACTGAGTCCTGACCAAGGTTCCCTTCCAAATCTCAACCTGGCCTACTAAAAGGTAGCTCTTGTACCACAAATGACCAAACTAAGTTAACTCATCCTGGGTGCCAGAAGAAGGCAAATATCACCGAGTGAAGACTTGGTTCTGGTGCCAAGCTGAGAGACCCTCCTCTGTGACATTCTTTTTTCCTAAAATAAGAACCAAATCTACAAACCACTGGATACGTTTTTAAACAATCCAATAGTATGAAAACAGACTGAGGAAAATCACTATGAATTGGTACAGAGTGGTTTCTATCTATGTTGTTGCCAAAAAATAAGCAGAATACATATACACAGAGTAGTATATAAAGGGACGACTTGCAGAATGGCTAAATGAGGAACTCTGCAAATTAAGAGAACCAGACTGGGAAAGGTCAAGGATGTTGGCAGGAAACCCCGCGCCACTGACCCTATCAACATGTCTCACAGCCGGCCTAGCCATCAGCAGCAGGGCGCAGCAGTCACCATGCCATCGCTACCTCGTGGCCCTGACCAAGGGAACCAAAAGATAGAAAACTTTTTTCCAAAGGCATGTCTTGAAATTATTTTCTGCTTAAAGTGAAAAGCAGAAAGAATAAGGGATTATCAGAAGGTCTCAATTCTAATCTTTAATAAACTAGTCAAGTGACCTCTGGTAAGTTTTCTCATCTATAAAAAGAGGAAGATGAATGAAAAGACCAGTGTCAATTTTCAGATGCAAGATCCTAAGACCCTAGGAATAAAACCAAAACTCTGGAATTTGCAATATAGGCGTTATTTGGATCCTGATCCAAACAAACTATAGAAAATATTTTTAAAGGATAAAATAAAAGTGGAAATTTGAACCCTAGCTTTTTTTTTTTTTTTTTAGATTTGTTTTTTATTTATACATACAAGCTGGGGTACAGGCCAGAGGTGTGGGGCGGCGAGAGGGTTCACCAGAGACAGAGCGGGTAGCAGAACAAGTAGATCAGAAATACACTGCTGAAGGGAGCAGCGGGTGAGGCAGGAGAGGTCTGCCGCACCATGTGGGATTCTCCCCGGCCGGGCGTCGAACTCGCGTCGCCGCTGCCAACAGCTCCACAGCGCAGCGCTTAACCACTGCACCACCGGGGAGGCCCTGAACCCTAGCTTTTTAATTTAACACTATCCAAGATTATTGTAATTTTTTTTGTATTACTGAGATGCTTAAATGTCTATTTTTCATAAAGACTTACTAAAATACAATGAAATTACACTATGCCCAATCAATGATGCATACTGAAACTTACACAATGCAATATTACTTCAATTTAAAAAAGAAAGAAGCTATACTACCTCTGGGATTTCTTTCAAAGTAACTGAGGTAGAAGAGAACGGGGTACAGATAAAATAAAATTGGCCATGAACTGATAATTGTTGAAACTCAGATAGATATATGGATTTTACTATATTGTTCTTTATCCTTTTTGAAGTTTCCAATAAAAAGCTATAATAGGGCCTCTCTGGCGGCGCAGCACTTAAATGCTACGCTGTGGAGCTGTCAGCAGCAGGGACGTGAGTTTGATACCCGGCCGGGGAGATTCCCACATGGCGTGGCAGACCTCTCCTGCCTTGCCCATGTGAGACTCTCCCCTGTCTTGCTCTCTGCTCCCCTCAGCAGTGTATTTCTGTCAATCTGCCTATTCTTCTCCCCACTCTGTCTCTGGTGAACCCTCTCGCCGCCTCTGGCCGGTACCCCAGCTTGTATGCATAAATAAATAAAGCTTCAAAAGAAAAACTGCATTTAAAAAAAAGCTAAAATAAACTGAAAATAAGCAAGTTAAAACAGAATGACTGTATTATTAAAGAAAAATATATAATGAAGGGAGAAAACATAAAAAAATGGTACTGCTGGATTTGACCTCAGTTCCAAATTTCTTCAAAAGTAGTACTTGAGACCCAGGGACTAAAAAAAAAAAACGGTGGGAATGTCAGAAATGCAGCCTCCAGGATGAGGCCCAGGGATCCCCACCTCAGGGCATGCATGCCTTTGAGTGATCCCCGCCTACTATGGCCCCGGGTAGGTCTATGGGACAGCAGAAGGGATGCAGAAGACATTTCTCAAGGTCAAGGGTAGAGGGGAGAGCATGGGGAGGTAGTAGCAAGCTCTAGCATGACTCCATCCCCCAGCCTCTCCCCTCTCTCTCTACCTCCTTCTCTTCCTCTCCCTTTCTTTCTTATCACACATGTGACACTAATAATGCTATTAACAATAATGTCTCTCATTCCCAACTTAGTTGGCATCCTTTCCAGCAAGCCCCCCAATCCCTTGAGCAAGGAGTAAGTTCCCTTCCTCTAAAAGGCCCATTATCTCTATTTCTTTACCATGCATTTGTATAAAAAGAATGCACATAAATATGGCATTAATTCCTCCAACAGAGGCCTACCAAGAGCCAGGCACCAAATTGGACAGCGCTGATAGCAAATAACACCGCCTATGCCCAAGGAGCTTCATATCCCTATAAAAAGGTATACACTCAGTGATTACTACATTCAACTCAACTTTGCCTCCTCACCAGGCCCCTGCCCAGTGTCTGTCTAGAGTCTAGCACATGAAAGGAACCCTGAAGGTAGATGTTATCTGTGCTATGTGTTGGGGGGCATGCAGTGATTTCTCAGCCCCACCCCAATTTCTGCAAGCCCAAAGACTCTCATCTTTCCAAACAATAAGCAATAACACAAGCACAGGACCTGTATGTACCACCTTTAAACAGTCTCATCCCCATTCACAATATGGAACATCCTCTACAATGGCCTCAAGATCCCACAGGGGTGGGATACTTAAAGACTGCTTCCCTCAGCAGGCTCTCCAACTCTCTCTCTCCCCATGTCTGACTGGACTCCCCACCAGTCCCTTGCACACAGTCCTGCACATACAGAATAGTCAGAATCACAAATGGCCTGGGCATCACCCTTCCTGAATGTTATGGGTTGAACTGTGTTGTCCTAAAAAAAGATATGCTGGAGTTCTAATCCTCCAAATACAGTCTGGCTACAATTGGAGATAGGGCCTTTACAGTGATAATGAAGTTAAATGAAGTCAGAGGGTGAGCCCTAGTCCAACATGACTGGTATCCTCGGATGGGGAAATCTGCACACAGAGAGAGATGCAACCAAGGAGAACATCACATGAACAAGAAGACAGAGATCAGGACAATGAACCCATAAGCCAAGCCAAAGCCAGAAAAACACCAGAGACTTGTCTGGCTTCCTTCACAGCCTGCAACAGAATCAACACTTCGATCTGGGGCTGTCAGTTTATAAAACAGAGACAATAAGTTTCTGTTTTCTAAGTCACCCTGTTTGAGGTTTGTTATAGGAATCCTAGAAAATGACTATACTGAATTCAACACAACAGTCCTACCTTGCAATACTGCCTGTCACTGGTTCAGTAGCACCAACACAGTCTCAGATTGAGAGCAGAATCTTCTTGACACCAAGTTACTCCAAACTCACAAGCTAAGGGGTTTCCTGAGGGTGTGCAGCAAATACCCAAGAGCCTGCCTCTTCCAGCTTTTTAAAGTACAGGGAACAGGAAAACTAGCTTCTGCTTCTGGAAAAAAAAAAAAAAAAGAGCAGGAAACAATGCCTTTCATTCAGTCCAACAGCTGGTGCCCCAATGCCACTTGTGATTACAGGCAGGGATGTGGCAAGCTAAGGGTGCCATCACAAATCTCAGTGAAACCTTAAAACCAAATTTTCCTCACTACCTCCTAATGAGGTAGACTGAGAACGAGAATAAACAATAAACACTACTGTTTAATTAAGGTTTACACCAGATCTGACTTTTAACTGTTGTGGGGGAAAGGTTGTCTGCAACAAACTTCACAGATAGGTTTATGGACCCCACTTCAGATTAAAAAGATTCAAGACACTAAGGGCTACTAACCCCTGAATGCCATCAACATCAAAGAAAGACCACTATGGAAAGCTGTATGGAGATTCCTCAAATTGCTAAACATGGAGCTTCCATACGACCCAGCAATCCCACTTTTGGGAATTTACCCAAAGGACACAAAAACACTAATCCGAAAGGATACATGCACCCGTATGTTCATTGCGGCACTATTCACAACAGCAAAGGTATGGAAGCAACCCAGATGTCCAAAAATAGATGATTGGATCCAGAAGATGTGGTACATATACACAATGGAGTACT
>PVIJ01015359.1:0-36820 GCA_004024925.1 Scalopus aquaticus
CCGCCTCCCTCTCCTCCCCCACCCCCGCCCCACAAATTGTCTCTCTCCCACCCGGCCTCCCTATAGTCCTGTTATAAGTGAAACCATTCGATATTTTTCTCTTTCTTTCTGCCTTATTTCACTGAGTATGATCCCCTCTAATTCCATCCATGTTGCTGCAAATTGCATGTGTTTATCTTAGGTTTCTTCGCTTGTCTCTTGTACAGTTGTTGAGGAGCATCTCTGGGGAGTGTCCAGCAGTAGTCAGCCAGCATTGTAGTGGGCCATTTTCCCTGGTATCTTTGTTCCATTGATGCAATACCTTGATGAAAACATTCAACATGTTCATCACTAACCATCCCACAGTTTTCAGGGAAGAAATCCAGATGGGAATGAAGGAAGTGGATCTTTAGAGACCTATTGCAGCCAAGTTTCTGAGACTGCATCAACTAGTTCCTTGTAGCTTTCTGCCCTAACATTCCCAAGAAAGTTTGTAGACACTAGGCGAAAAGCATTCCATGCTTGTTTCGCATCACCCTGCAGCAAGTTGTTGAACCAGTCATCTCAATGCAGACGGAATGTTTGGGTAGACTATTCTCGACTTCTTTTGCTTTGTTATTCTGCCGGAAAGAGGAGGAACCAAGAAGAAGTAACAGTCTTTTATGTGGTTGCTTGGCTCTCTGAATACCATGGGGACTGCAAACGGCATTGATGGTCTTTTGCCATTGAACCACTGTGAAAACTGTGTTGTACATGTAGCACAGCATATATGCGGGGCCCAAGACTTGTCTTGGTCACCAACTTTGCATCCAAAGTAAAGATGATAAGACTTCTTCACTTGAGAAGTGATCCTTTTCTTCTGGTTGGCAAATGTCATTTCCCTACAAATAGAGAAGAAATTGTCCACGTTATTAACACACTTTCGAGGCATGACTATTCTGTATTGTGCCTAAATGGATAAAATAATAACAGTTCTATGCAACAGTAGCTTCAACTGTCTCGCACAAAATCCAAAATATTTTCAATGCTCAACCTTTCCGACAAGGTTTTAATATAGTGCACTGCTGACGTCGGCTTACTTCAGCAGCTGCCTGGCAGTAGTATTGCATTGCATCAGAAAATGATGCAATCAACTCTGGATGATGTGTGCATGATGGTATTATGCAATGCGATGCAATATTACATCATTCTAGGCTGATTTAGGATGTTGTTGCAGTCCTACTGGCTAAATTTACATGGTGAAACATATAAAATGGATTATATTTTATATGTAAAAACAAGAGCTAATAAAAATTTTCAGGGTTATATTCATGTTCAGCACACCAGGATACTACAGATTAAGGCCTTTTTAAGTCAGTTATGATCTCACTGTTGACCAGTGTGGTCTTTTCTACCTTTGCAAACCTTATTAACTTTAGCTTGTCCTTGAAACTTGAATAGCACCTGACTCTCCGTGTGCCAGCCTCTGTGCTCTGTACCTATGCCTGCTGTTCTGGTTGATAGCCCAAACACACTACATAGGAAAAATCTTTTTTGTGTCAATTTCCATCCCTAAGCTGGGAAGTTCCACAAGGTAAAGGTTTGGTTTATTCATCTTCGTGACCTTAGCACACACTCTACTCTGAAGACTTCTTCGCTGACAGAAACATCAAAAACAACTGAGATGAGATTAATTGGTACGAAAGCAAAGCCCTTGTCTTTTCTTCTTCCCCAAGTGTCTCTCCACAGGAGCACCCTTCCTTCCTGACTAAAGCCTTGTTGCAGAGTAACTGGCCACCGCTCAGGCAGCCTCAGAATAGACTTTCTCACATCCTCTCCTTTCCACTTTCTGTTTCATGAGCGGAAGGACCACTTTGTCTTTGTTTAAATTACTAGGCTATTCTGAGAATTTCTGAGTAATTACTCCACTCCTGAAATTGGCTTCTTATTACTCAACTTGTGTGAAATGTAGTGCTGAAGTTCTCATGTGGTAAAGTGGAAACATCTCACTGTTGTGGGTTCTAAGGTCAGACGACAAAGAGGCAAAAAAAAAAAAAAAAAAAGTTGACAGTTGAAGCAGATTATTTTTTATTTACTCAGACATTTTTCAAACAAGAGTACAAATAAGTTAATAGTAGCTTCTTTTTACATTTTGAGATGTAAAAACAGCTTTCTTTTTATAAATCCATTTTTTTTATTTGCTATGTAGAGAAGGAAATACTGAGGTTAGACACTCTGGTTTCAGAATCATTAGAAGAATCAAGATTAGTAAATTACTGTGTTGACATATTATCCTCATTTTAATAATGCTTTTCATTCAGTCAAAATATAGCTTTGATTATATCCCAAGCATGTGGCAGACACTGAGAAGAAGAGATGAATAGGACTCTGATCAGTGATCAGGGAGAAAATCAGTGTTAGGTGATTTTAAAACAAATATGATGTGCTGTCAGTGTGGTAATTGACAAGAGGGAGTGCTTTACCTACTTAAGGGGGCAGAGCACATGGGGAAGGAAAGACTCAAGAGAAATTTTCAAATGTTCACCTTGGAAGTAACAACTGCGCTGAACTTAAAGTCTAGTTCAGTGGTTAGGAGAAAATTCTGGAAGCTGACTGCCTGGATTAATATTCTGGATCTCCCATTTACTACCTGTGTCACCTTTAGAAAGTAACTTAGTTTTCCTGTGCTGGTCATTTCTTCATTAAGTGGAGCATAAAGTAGTACTTTTCTTCCTCGTGGAGTTTTTGTCTTGCACATATTAAGTGACTCATGTCACACAGAACGGTGCCTACTGCAGAGTTAACTTTTGCTTTTATTAAGAGTGGACCTGATAGTTGAATGAAGAAGAAAGGGGGAAATGCAGGGATACAGATGTATGAGGGAGTGCACTATGTTTTCAGGGAATTTCACATGGTTTTTCAATACAGCTCCCCAAAAAGGCATTCCACATTGAAGAAAGGCATTGGGCAAGCAGATGGCAGGTAGACTCTCCTACAGGTGAGCAGGGAACTATTAAAAGGATAGTGTGATTAGATTTGGACTTGGTGTAAAACAAAAAAAAAATCCATCAACATCATCCTACTGTCTTTAAAGTCGGAAAAGAGAAAGATGGAAAGAGATTGATGAGAGCAGAAAGTAGACAGAATCACAGCCCAGACAAGTAGTAGGCTAGACCCTATTTCAGGAGAGGCAGAGGCAAGGATGCTACGTGTCTCATCCAGAAGTTTGGTTAAAGGCTAATTTTAATTCCTGCCTGATAGGCCAGATCCTTTGGGCAATTAATCATCAGTCAAATCAAATATTAGTACAAGTATAGCCTCCTCATCTCAAATTTAACTACTGGACAAAGACTTCCTTTCAACAGACTAAGCAAAAGATCATAGTTGAAAATTTTTATGGAAAGGGATAATTTTAGACTGGTCAGTTATTTGGAAGATGGATGTTTTAATAGAGAAGTGACCGACAAACTGATGAAAGAGAAGCTACTAAATACTTCTGACCCCACTTGATCAGCCTCACGTGTTTCTCTTAAACATCTATTTATATCAGCAGTGGTGCTGGTCTATTTATGAGGGTGGTGTGGAAGTGGAAGATAGGAAATGCAGGCTGACTTCTGGGTCTACCACTCACCAGCGTAGGGACGTAGAGTATGTCGCTTAACCTCTCGGGCTCTCTGTTTTCTTGTGTGTGACCTGGAGAGAGGCATACTTCAAAGAGATGTTGTGGATAACAGAAGCGATGATGTAGGTGCAAGCAGGATAGGTGCTGTGACCGGGTATAGCCAGTGCATCTACTGTGGGCTATTTTAAGCTTTTTCTTTTTCCTCTAGTTCTTATGAATTTGGAGATAGATGCAGTGGAGTTTTTGAGCCAGGTGAGATGGAATTTGAGGAGTGATCACGTTAAATTTTCATTCTTAAGTTGCTTTTCCAAAATATTTCTGCCAAGTGCACCGTCAAGCTGACAGTTGATTGACTTGATCACTTCTAATGCATGTGCCTCCAAAAGTAACCATGACTGATTCATATGAATCATGGAAGAGCCATTTAATAAATACTAGAAAATTTTTAATTAGCTTAGAAACAAAGACAGCTAATTTATAGTAGACATGAGGACCGTATCTAACAATAACTACCCAACTCTATCATTTTGCCTATGTCACTAGATTTATTAAACAATTTTAGATCTTACCATGGTCAGGAAGACACAGTCTGTTCACATGGAATTTATGGAAAGTGCAAGGCTCTGTATTCTACTCTGTGAGCTTTCTTTGACACAGCCCACTCGGAGCTGCCTAATGCAAAGCTTGTGACCTGATTCATTGACCAAAATTCCAAGTATGTTATACCTGGAGGGACAGTCGACAGTGCCTTGTCTGCCATATTCTTCATTGCCAGTGAAGCAAGTCAGGATTGTCAAAGACTTCATTTTATTTCATAAAAATTTCTTTCCTGGAATAAGGCTTATGAAACTTCAGGGTGACACAAGGCCCTGCACACTCATGTGAGAATACATACCTGAGCTTCCGAGGCCGCCTTTCATCTCATGCACAGGGATCTTCAGGAGCCCTTGGAACTGTTTTGTGCCGATCAACAGACTGCAGCCATGCACACCCCGAAGGTATACTAGGCTGTGGGCGGCCTGGCAGAGCTGGCAGAGCTGTGTTGTTTGACAGGAAGCTTGAGGAATGACTGCACTGGGGATATCCTGTCTGGAGCCAAGATTGCAGTTCACTGCAGGGAGCCTGCTGATGAGTGACTCGAGTACAAAAGCAGAAAATGAAATCGGGTCAATCAGGGTAGTCTTCAGGAAGGTGATGGACAACTTCTGATTTCAATGAACTCAGCCCTCAAGTCGTGGTGAGACCTGGTTCCAGGCCCCCACGCGGTTTCATCAGTGTTGCCTGTGAAGGGCATTGGGGACTGCAGCAAGATGGGATCTTTACCAGGGTCCCGAAATGTCAGCTACCCTGGAAAGTGCTCAGTTGAACAGATGCTCTACAGGTAACATATGGAAGCTACAGAGAGATTAATTTTCATTCACTATTGGGAAGAACCTGTAATACTTAACTGACATAGCTACACATGAGGAAGATCGTGCGTGTGTGATTGTACATTTCCTTGGACTCAGAGCTATTGTCTTACAAATCAGAAAGTAATACACCGCAATTGGGAAAAGCTGAGAGGGGTAATTTGAAAATAAAAAGCATACCATCTGTTTCTAAGGACTAAAGGGAATATTTGAAAAATCAGTGTGGTTTCAAAGAGCTATAAAAAGGATTTCTAGTGTGTTGTGGTTTCCATTGCCCAGGTAAAGAGCAGACTTGCAGACTTTCAGCAGTTTTCTTTTAGGTGTTTTCTCTCTCTCTCTTTCTCTCTCTCTCTCCCTCCCTCCCTCCCTCCTTCCCTCCCTCCCTCCCTCCTCTCTTTCCCCCCTCTCTCTTGTGATGTATCCTTTTTTGTCCAAGGAGCTAATTAACGTGGTTGGACCTCTTGGGTTATAAGACAGTTCCAGGTCTTTGAAGACCTCTGAAAACCAATGTGTGAGGGAAGGAAGAAATCATTTTTTTAGAGCAAATAGGAACCTCTGTAGGGTCATTTTTATCCAGATAAGTGGATTATGAAGAAACAAAATTAGACATTCCACAAGTTGGATATTAAAACACATACAGTTAGAATATTTTACAAAGTCCACCCCACGACAGTAATAGAGATGAGCAGATATTGCAAAGACCACACACCCGTGTCCCCACTGGGAACCTGTATAATTTAAAAAGTGATACTCACTGACTAGCAGAACCCTCAGTGGATATGTCAGTTTTCTGACAAGATGAAGGGAAAAATGATAGAAAAGCCATCAAGTTTTGATGAATGTAGATGAATTCATACCTGTCAGTGAGAAAAGCAGAGTAACGGTGAAGACAGCTGCTGATCTACTGCATGTCCAGTGAAGTTCAGCGCGTCTGATAAAATGCCTCCACCCGCCAAAGGGATCGCTGGCACCTTATTTTACTGTTAACGGAATAAGAGCTGGTTGGTTTGGTGACTCATGTCACCAAATTAGGAATTAGGAAAAACTGCAAAAAATCGTTTTAGTAGTCATCTTATTTCATATACATTATGTATTTAAGGACATTTTTAGGTTTCCTTCTTTACAAAGTATGGGAGAAAAACTCACAAAGCTGTAAAATGTTGCTGATGCAGTTTTTTCACCTGTATTTTCATGTGGAAGGTAGGAAAAGCTTCATGCCATTTACTGAAGCTGAGGAACACAGTTCCCTAACCTACCTGCAGAGATTGCACTGCTTTTCGCCTATGCTATTCAGAAGCATTGGCTGTTTGGAAGGCTCATAAAGTAGTAGACTATTTGCAGTTTTTAATCATCCGTACTTTTAAACCATCTTAATACCAAATAGAAATCTGCAGCCCTATTCCAAGAAAAATTACCAGGGGAACAGTAACTTTGATGAC
Source organism: Scalopus aquaticus (assembly GCA_004024925.1). NCBI lineage: Eukaryota > Metazoa > Chordata > Mammalia > Eulipotyphla > Talpidae > Scalopus > Scalopus aquaticus. The sequence continues at coordinate 6,429 of PVIJ01015359.1, forward strand.
CCGTTTGCTTACCCACCTTTATTTGTGTTATTTTTAATAACTTTTATATGGTAGTCTTAAAAATGCTCATTATAGAATATCTGAAAAGTAAAAAAAAAAAAAACTTCGTCAGTAGTCTCACCACTGAGTTAACCATTATGACCACTTTGGTGTATTTCCTTCCTTTAGACCCTCTTACCTTCGAGGTAAGAGACCGTGGTCTTTATTATTATTCTCATGCTACTTTACTCAGGTTTTTCCAGTGGTGGTTATGCTGGCTTTCTAAGATCAAAGTTGGGAAAAATCTTCCATATTTTTTTCGATGCTCTGGTTGTGTTTCTGTAGAATGGAGTTTACTTTCTTAAAAGTTTGAATTTCCTACTAGGAAGCTTTCTTGCCTAGAGTCTTTTAAGAGAAAACTTTTCAATTAGGTGTGTTTGTGTGTGTGTGTGTGTGTGTGTGTGTGTGTGTGTGTGTGTATTGGTTTTTATTTTTTATAGAGTCCGTTTTTGTAATACATTCCAACAGCAACTACCCATTTCAGTAATTTTCTTTTTTTACATTTTTTAGCATAGAGTTGTATGTAATATTTTCCTGATTATCAGCATATCCCTTTCATTCCTCATTTTGTCCTTTTTTTTCCTTGATTAGTTTTTTGAAAGTTTTGTCAACTTCATTATTGATTTGCTATTTTGTGTTAAACACAAAAATGCTCAGATGATTAATGGTTCCTATTTTTATGGGTTTTATTTATATTTTTTAAAATTGTATTCCTGTGTTCTGCATTCCTCTGGTGTGGATATTTTTGGAGTTTTTATTTTTCTAAATGCTAAATTTGAATATTTGTTTTATCCTTTCATAGTGGTTTTATTTTATTTTAAAGTTAACCTTTTTTTAAACTTTTCTTTCCTCCTTGATGTAGCACTTAACGTAGGAGGTGTTTTTCATATTCATATGTGTAATTTTCATAGGTGGATTATTATGTGTTGGGACAGTAGAATTGTAAGTCCATTACTTCAAGAATTTTAAACCATTGTGGAGAGAAATAAATGTGCATTGACACTCATAAATGAAAACCGAAAGCTGCATCTTCATTTTAAATTCTACTCAGTTCAAGAAATACTTAGGGATTGCTGTGTGAGAGGAACCACAGTAGGCAGTGGGAACATGTCAGTGAAAAAATGGAAAGTCTCTTTTTTCATAAAAATTTGTTTGATCTAGAATACAGACAAATACACAAACAATTGCAGGATATATGAAATAATTGACTGAAAAACTAATAGAACAATTGACTATGTGCCAGCTGTGAGATCCTATCAAAAACAAGTTGAACAGAAAAGGACAGTTTCAATGAATGTAGACAAAGATCTCATTCACATCTGGAACTAAGCAAAAACCTTTATTTATGAATAGATCTAACCAAAAATGTACAAGATTTCTATGATGATAACTGACATGTTTTGAAGAATAAAAAAGATACGTTCAAATTCTAAAACATAACACATTCCTGAACAGGGCAGTTAATGTAGTGATGTGGTCAACTCTCCAGATATTCTTTTGTAGTTTATAGAATTTTAATTAAAGCCGCTACAGTGTTTTCTAATAAGTTTTGCTGCAAAACAGAAAGAACTTCTATATGATGAATATGATAAAGTTAATCAACAAATCAGGAACAAATATTTGTGATAATTGTAATTCAATAGAAACATAGACAGTGGCATTTAATAAAGGTATGGAAGGTGACCCATCTCACGGGCAGTTAGGAAAATAAAAATTGCAACAAAAGATTTGTCTACCGTTTATACTGGCAGTTTTTTTCTTTAAATGATAACATACATTGTTGTTGGGTATAGGAAAAAAGCCCCTCATATGCTAAGGGGGAATGAATGAATTGATAAAGCCATTTTGGAGGGCAACTTACATGAAAATCATGAGTCTAAATATTCTTCCTGCAACCTAGTAAAAGAGACAAGGTATTATTGTTGGTGGGGCGAAAAGTTCGAAGTAAGCCAAATGTCTATTAATAGGAAAGTGGTTGAATAAATTATCGCATCTTCATTATATGGCATTAATTTTCAAAATAAAGTTGGGTTTTATGTGGCAACTTTCTCTGGAGAACAGTAGGGAACCATTCCAAGGTGTTTAAATGGTGGTGTGACAGGACCAGACTTGAGGCTTTAAACTCTCTCTCTAGACGGATTATGAGAAATAGATCAGAGAGACAAAATCGAGACAGGAATGCCATTACGAGGCTGTCAGTCCAGTCCTGCATTCATGGTGGCCCTTGATGGCAGTGCTGACACTGCTGTGCCATGGCCAGAACTGGCTCACGTGGGCAGCACATGGAGTGTTCTCTATTATTGTTCATTGGGTGGGCATCTCCTTGGCTCAGAGCTCTCTCCTAGACCCACGTGGTCTAGTAGCTTTCCTGACTGTAAGAGCAATTTACTAAGAGGTAAAAATCATAAATCAGTCAGCTTACCTTAGCCTGTTTTTCCAGTGAAATCTTTCAACCATGTTTTCTGAAACAGGGGGTCTCATCTGGGTGGCCTTTGCTTGCCTTTTTGTCTCCATTGTCAGAAAGTGCAGAGACTAGTTTGGGGTTCAGCTACAGAGATCATAGAGCTGAGGTTTTGGGCCTAATTGTCTTCTACCTTTTCCTTCATAGATTTCATCTGTTATTTTTATTTTCAAAAACTGCGTGGGTGTGTGTGTGTCTTTGTATATTGATTTATCCATTAAAAAAAATAGACAGGTTTACAATGACCAATAATTAACCTCAAAGTTACTGCTTTAGCTTCATCATCTCTTTGATCTGTGGTGGCTTTAAAGGTGTCCTTTGACTTTAATCTTCTAAAGTTGTGAATATTTCATATTGGTTTAGCAAAGGTCTTCTATTAAGAAAGGAACCATTTTAACTCCACAGCAGGTGACAAGATACTTACCAGCTCCAGAGGCTTAATCAAGTATATGTAACATTACTTTAAAACTGTAACTTGACTTTAAAATTGAAAGACTAGCCTAGCATGATGGGTAAGATCACAGCTTAGAACTTGGGCCGTGCCTGCCACTTACCAGCTATGGGCCTCAGTTAAGGGACTTCGTGCCTCTGATTCTCATGAAGAAGCCTTTATTGCATTACACTGTTTTCAGCTTTAAACTTTACAAATAAAGTGCTCCTATAGGTATTTGTTAAGTAAAAGGGTTAAAAAAAAAATGAAATGGAGATTCTTTCCCATCATCATCTAAAGTTTTAGATGGAATAAATGTTTATGTATTTATTTATTTTTATTTACGGCTGGGTGATAAGGGGGACATTAAATGTTCAAATGTTGGTTTGGGTTTTTCAGAAACGCAGGTATACTAAAGGAACGCTTTTCTACGGTTGAATCAATTTAAAGCCATCGATTGTTGACGAGTGTCGGTGCTGATTAATTTGGTGTTGCTGTTGCAAGGCCAGACAAAGAAGTGAAAAGACTGGCATTTAAAAAGATGAGCAAGAAGGTGGCTAGGTATCCTAAGCGTGCAGCTCCTCTCCCCAGTGATGACATTTTAAATCTGTTTTTTAGCTATGGTCTTTTAAGTAAAGGAGTCAAAAGTATTGCTTTACATTTGTGCGTATGGACAGCTGCCGGGACATGCAGAGGGGACATGTGCACACTGAGATGTGACTTAAGAAGCAAAAGACAACTGAAGCCAAGGGCTCCCTTTCCCCTCTAGTCTGAAAATGGCTTCAGGAGATAGAAGTTCATTTCTTGAAGCAATCCTCACAGCCCACTGGCTATTAGAGGAGAATAATGAATAGAAAAGTCCGCAGCTCTTTTTGTTCATTTGAATTACTGAGATAAGCAAGCCTTCACCTACTGAAATTAGAAACATACTAAAATATGATTTTTTTTTTAGAGTTTTGAATATTCTCAGTTAATTTAGGTAGACTTGAACAGCATAAAAATCTATAAAATACTGCATTGTTTTTAAAGTTAGGACTCTTCCCTTCTACTCGTGAGGGTCTTTTCCTCCACTTTAATACACTGGCTTATTTCCATTTTTATGACATTTAGTTTTTATATATCATGATAATTATTGTTTTGATAAATTGAACATCACCTCACACACATACACAATTTATTTTGTAGAGAGAATATCTGTTATCAAATACAAGGAAGAACTAGTTTTCGTTTATAATGATTATGAATTTTTCATAGATTTGATTTAGCTACCTAATTCTGTTTAGAAACTTCAATTTATGAGATTTTTTTTCTGCCTTCTTTTCATTAATGACTAAGAATGAATTCATGAGGAAAGTAGGTGTTTTGAGCAATAGTAGAACTCGTGGTTTACAAACCAGATGCTTTATTCAATGAGTGTGATAGGCTCATCGACACAGCTGTTGTTACTGCAGGTTTGCCTGTCTTCTATGGTCTTCTTTTTTAGGAGCAAACAAATACATTCCCTCAAAAATTCTTGCAAAATCGTCTCAAACATTGTCTCATAAAGACACTGAAGAGTCATCATTTGAGATATTTGATGATTTTCAAAAAAAAGATCATGAGAGCAAACACATTGACTAATAGTATTTTTTGATAAATACATTCTTTTTTTTTAAGATATATTTATTGATACATACAAGCTGGGGTACAGGCCAGAGGCATGGGGCGGCAAGAGGGTTCACCAGAGACAGAGTGGGGAGCAGAACAGGCAGATCAGAAATACACTGCTGAGGGGAGCAGCGGGCGAGGCAGGAGAGGTCTGCCACACCATGTGGGATTCTCACAGGCTGGGTGTCGAACTTGCATCATGCGCTGCCGACAGCTCCACAGCGCAGCGCTCAACCGCTGCGCCACCTGGGAGGCCCTGATAAATACATTCTTGTAGACTGGCAGCATAACCAGAAATATTGAATAATCCAATCTAAAGAGTACAATTTTAGCAAAGAGCTTTACATATGTTTATTTAATCCTAAGCTAGACGTGAGCTTTTCCCATTTTATTAGTGGCAAAACTATAAACAGTCTGTCCAAACCAAAGTCAGTCTTGCATGCGTGCATCCTGTCTTATCAGCCCTTGATACTTTGGCTCGTCTCGCAACTAAGGAACAAAATAGGCCTTAAAACACAGTAGCAGACAATGAGGTAGGAATAGGGCAAAGGAGAAGATGAGAAATGGAGATTCAAGGGACAATCATGTAGTATCCAGGGCCCAGGCAGGAGACTGGAGGAAGATTAAGATGAGAGAGAAAAGGAAACAGGAAAATACATTTCTTATCATCAATCTAAACTGGATGATGGGACACATACATGCCAGAATCTTTTATAATATCAAATTCTTGCACAGAGCCAGTGCCTATTGTTTCTTTGCAAATGCTCCCACACTTAAGTTCTCATTTCACTGACAGTAGAGACAACAGAAAAGGACTGTTAATATGATGTGGCCTGTGTAATTCTGAACTCAACTGTTAAAAGGTAGCCATATTTTTAACCTTAAAAAAATAAAAATAAAACCTTGGCTTGACTTTTCATGTTTGTTTTATCTTGTATATCAGGCTTTTTAATGGGAAAGGGCAGGTAGCAGGTTGTAAAACGATGTTTAGAGTCACTGTTAAAAGACTTAATGAAATGGAAAATAGCGATACTAGAAAATTTCCATACAATAATTTACTCACTTGTACTATCTCTGTACTATCAGTTTCACTGATGATTTATTTTGGGGTAGCAATTTCAGTTTCTTAAGAATGAAGACTTCTCTCATTATCCGGAAAACTCGTTAGCAGGAGGCTTGGGGAATGTCTGCAGCCTGCCATCTTCTTATTTTTTAACCAAACAACAGATTTTCAACTCTAACATTGTGACAGTAGGCCTGACACAGTTTTAAAAATTCTCATTTGCCAGTGTACCTGGTATCTTGAACCTAGAACACAGAAAGAGATACAGTCTCGAGATGGGATGTGATGTCTCTGCTGTGGGCTCGATGCTCCCTCACCTGTCTTCAGAGCTGGGAAGGGCAATAACTTTGTCAAGAAGGTCTGGGATTTTCAAAGTGAAGAAGGGTCAGGGCACACATCTTGTGGGAGGTCAGGACAGGAGTGAGTGAGACCAGACTAGAAAGATTTCTTCAAATCATCTTAGGAAACTTGTTGCCCTGAATCAACAACAAGTTGTCCCAAGTTTCCTTGGTAATAATCTGCTGTCTCGTTCACTAATGAGGCTGAGGCCTTACTTAATTCCAAGACTAACCCTCAACAAAGGCATATACTTTGTGACAAGGCGCTGTTAAGGATAAGGAGTCTCTCAGGGCATTTCAATACCCTGTGTTTTCTAGAAAACAGTGGTGATGGGTACATTTTAATAAATAGCATTAAATTCTTTTTGTTGTTGCTGTTTTTGCCTGTTAGCTCCCTGGCAAGCTGAAGATGTTAGAAATAATCATTCATTCCTAATAATATATCTTTGTTTTTCTTAAAAATCGGAAATAAAATTTTTGAATATTTTAAACTATTCATTATCGCCTTCATAAAGCAGCATTTTTAAATTGCTACACAGCCTGTCTCTATATGTACTCCAAGTGATAGGATGCTGCCACTTTGAATTAGAGAACATTTGGAAAAACAGGAAATCACTCAACTTCACAATAACCTCTGTGACTCTGGCTAAGAGAACTGCAGAGTGAGGAGAATGTGTTTAGTGAAGAAATAAGGCAAACCATTTCATCTCTAGAACAGAAGTAGTTGGGGGGTGTTTATAGCTGTAGTGGTTAGTGGAAGTAATTGGTAGTATAAAATTTTCTCCATCTGTTGCTTGAACTATCTCAAGAATCTTCCCACCCACATGCCTACCACTATCATTATTTGAAAGAGTAAATCTGAGACCTTTGCTTTATACTACTTGTGGTGCCAAAGAATAGAAACATTAGCTGAAATATACCAATTGATGTGATTAAGTCTGCTACTTGCCACTCTACTCCAAGGGTTTTAGAAGTATGCAGAAATTAGCTGTCTGGTCCCAGTGCTAACAATCTGATCTTGCCCTGCTTTCTAGCAAGCATCAGAGGGAGACTTCCTAGGCCAGTGAGAAATAACTGTTAAGGAAACTGAATTAACATTTTCAATTTTAAAACTTCTACCTAGGTGTCAATGGTCCTCGGAACTACTAATTTTTCTTTGTTAATTTTTATGCATCATGTATATCCCCTTTTAAAAAGGGAACAAGTCCATTTTTTGAAGAATGACTTGTGGCTTTGTCTTCTGATTGTAAGCTGGTAGCAAGAAATTATCCCATATCTACTTTATCTCCCCTCACCCCGCACCCACAAATTTCCTGATCTCTAAATGCTGAAATCCTGGTGCATCTTGCTGAGGTTAAGCTGTTCAGCTAAGCGTCTTGCTGAGTTTAATTTAAAGATCTAATCATGACTTTTATCTGTTGAGTTTAAAGATAGTTCTCCTAGTCTGTATTTTGATATTAGTAGTTCTGGTGTGACATGTTGTAGCTTAATACAAAGCAGAGAAAGCTAGGTGATTATTTTGAGAAAATATTTAATTATTCCCATCTTTTTTTGTTGATTAGTAAATGGCGCTAATGAACATTGCTCTTCCATTTCCCATCTTTCCGTGCTTGACTGGTGGTGTGTGGGTCCTTACAGTAGCTCTCATTTTCTCTTATGGAGCTAGTTTCATGCTTTCTTCCCAGCACATAAGAAGGTGAAAAGAGATGGTACATTATTGTATGTGTCAAAATATGCTGGACTAGAAATCGTGGCACCTGGGAGGCATGTATATCCAACTCAAAGGCTAGCACTGAGTGAGTTCCTTAAATTCTGTTTCTTCATCCATGCCTTGGGAACAACAGGAGTATATGTTTTTAAAAAATAATAATAATATATTTAATAACAGTGTTAAAAATGTTGACTTTTTGAGCAAAACTCACATTGAATTGGGCAATTCCAAGCCAGAAGTGCTTAGGAATGGTCCACTAACAGGAGAGACTTTTATAGAGAAGAGGCAGAATTGAAGTAAGGAAGTGATTGGTTGGCAATAACTGAAGGCCTGACTGGCTCTTTGTGCTCGGTGACCCTTAGTGATTTTGCAACTGGAGGCATTTACAACCTTAGATTTGGACTGGCTTACCTAGGAATCCACAGCCCCAGAGCCACCTTGGTCTAGTGGCCTCCGTGTTTAATTAATTTAACAATGTGAATATGAAAAATAAGCAGTTGTTATCAGCACCCTTCACCAGAGTGTACATTTGTTGCTGTTAATGAACCTTCATTGACACATTAGTGCAGGACAATGCTGGATATGGGAAGGGCCGGGAGGTGTGTGGGCAACCTCTATGCCTTCTTCTCCATTTGGCTGAAACTTTAGTGTTAAGAAGTTAAGTGTTTAGGGCCTCCTTGGTGGCGCAACAGGTTAAGCGTTAAGCATAGCGCTGTGGAGCTGTCGGCGGCTATGGCATGAGTTCGATACCCGGCTTGGGAGATTCCCACATGACACAGCAGACCTCTCCTGCCTCACCCGCTGCTCCCCTCAGCGGTGTATCTCTGTCGATCTGTCTGTTCTGCTCCCCACTCTGTCTCTGGCGAACCCTCTCACCACCCCATACCGCTGGCTTACACCCCAGCTTGTATGCAAAAATAAAAAAATCTTTAAAAAAAAAGTTAAGTGTTTAATAAAAAAAGGAAAATAAGGGACCGTGTGAAGGAGGATTATTACAGCTGCTATTTGTTATGAAGGTGGTAAGCAAAAAATGCAGTTTCTCTGTGGCCCCTACACTAAATGATAAAATTAAATCCTTTTGAGAATAAGCTCACTGATAATTTTATTTCAATTTTGGATTTTTTCAAAAGACATCAGTGCATGAGAGTACAAATGAAATATGTAACTATATATTATTAAATGAACTAGTTCTTTCATTCATTTACTCAACAGATTTCCCTTAAAATGGTTCCCTTAAAATGGTTCCCTTAAAACATTTCCCTTAAAATGGTTTATCGGTTTGCTCAAGGTAAATGGGATATTTTGCCCAGGTGTGGTACCATGCTTATGTCGTGTTCTTAAATTTACACTGTCCTATGTCCTGTTTAGTAACAGAGAATTGTTTATTATTATGATTCTGGTATGTTAATGAAGAGGTACTCATTTGCAAATAACTGCTTAATCTGTAATTAAAATCTGGCAGCTCTCTTAAAAATAAAGACAGTTAAAATGCATAGTCACTGGCCTGCTGTATTGAATATGCAATTGCAGAACATTAGGAAAGGCATATCCTATTTATCACTTTTAATGAATCTTTCACCCTGGTCCCACTGTAAGCCCTTGATGGTATTCCTGTCATCCCATCCATATGCTTCTAAAACATTAATGGTTCTTGGCTCTGTGCTTGCGTTAGTATAAAATCAGAATCTCTAGGTTTTGATCACATATGAGGAAACTTTAAAAAAAAAAAAACCCATTATCATTAACATGTGATGATGGACCCCTGACCATATCCTCATGTTTACTTAGCCATCTGAAATTCATGTATGCAAAGGGATTTTTTTAATCCTTTTGAAAGAAAGATGATAAATATTTATACAGCCTTAACTCTTTCAAGCAGGCATAGGATCATGTTTCAGAAATGACAAGAAACTGCTCAGGGTTTTTTTTCCCCTGGCATAATTTATCTTTCCAATAGCGACTGAGAAAAAATGAATTGTAGATTTACTGGCATTGGACACTTTTCCTCCTTTCTCCCCATTAAATATGCTTTGTCTTACTTCTCCGAAATCCTTGTGAGTCATGGCTTCCAAGGGAGCACAAGAGTTATTGCTGCTTTCCAGGCAGGATTCCTCAAAAGGGACAGCAGCGAGCCTGGCAGACCGCTGACCGATGCACCCTGACTCCTCCTGCAGCCTTGCACTTGGGGAACACGTTTGGCAACAGTCACAACCCTAAATAGTCTTATATCTACTCAGTGTTGCTTTTTAAAGTCATTGCTGCTCTGGAGCCATAATTGGACAAAGCCCCAAGACAATTTTCTACTTAAAATTTAAATTTTCTTCTGACTGCTCAAGTCAAGATATCCAGTAGTCACGTTGAACTCATGAATGCATTTGAGCTCAGAGCTATCTTCTTACAGTAAATGAAAGGTGCGTAAAAATTTGGAATTCAGTTAAATACATATAGGCCCTCCTGGAGGGCAGCGGGAGTGCTGTCCTACCTATCCTGACCAAACTGCTCCAGCCCCACTCGCTGAGTCCCAAGCTCTAGATTATCAATCTGAAGACAACACAAAGCCCATATCAGGTAATGATTTTAATTATTTCTTTTGGACAGGTAAACTAAATCCCCTTTGGCAAACATTAATCCCAGACTGTTTTTAGCTCTGGAAATGAAACGAAGGAACTGGTGAGGAGACAAGTGCCAAGCTGTCAGGCAAGGATTGGCCCCTGGCCATGAGCTGGGGATTGCTGCCACCTCAGCTGCTGCCTGCAGACCTTCTCTGTCCACTGTGTCTGTCCCTGTATGCTGCTGGACACTGTTGGACAGGAGGGGAAAGTGTCCTCTACCTCTCTGGGCTCTTCTCCGACTGGTCAGATAATCAAATTACTATCAGATAGCTTAGTAGGAGGAAAAAAAAACATATAATGGTGTATGTACAGGAAATCTACATAGCTGTGACTTCCCAAGACATTGAGGCACAGTAAGGGAATATCTCCTGAGCTAAGGAATGGGTAGACTGTGGTGCTTCCAGAAGTGAGGATGGGGACTCATGATGCTCTATAATTAGATGTGTTTCATGCCATGGGGATAGATTTCTCTGATAATATCTGATTATAACCCAAATTCCAGACAATGCCCCCAATTTTCATTCCTCTAAGAGGGGGTATTTCTCATGAGCCTGCAGGACCTCGGTTGACCTCAGTTCAAATTAATCCACATGCCCAGGTGAGATGCTGGGGGAGGCCTATTCTCAGCATCTTGGGACTTCAACACCTGGCTCGCCCTACCTCCTCTGGAACTCTTCGTTTAGAGACACAGGAAATGTGAGGCACAAGTGACTCACAGATTATTGACTTCCCCCTCTCCCCCACTTTTTTCAGAACAGAAAACTGAGGCTGAAAGTGAAATGATTTGCTAAACAGCTAGCTGGTAACCCAGGTAGAAAGACTTCTTGACCCCTGCTTAGTACCTGCAAGCTCTTATCCTAGTGACAGGAATTCTGCCTTGAATAAAAGGGCAGTGCTGGTAACAAGTGTAACCAGACACCCCTGGTCAGATGTGAAGTCATTGGATGTACTCTGGTTTTTATGAAAGATGTAGGCACTGGGGATTAAAATACAGAATTTTTGTGTTTTTCAATATAAAGCTCAAAATAATGTGTTACATTTGCATACTACTTCTTGGGTTTATTTTATTTATTTTTTGCATAACTACATTTTGGCACAACTGTAACATGTAATAGGCAAGAAGTAGGAAAAAAAACCAGGGCCTCCCTGTGGCCTAGGGGTTCAGTCTCAGCACTATCACTGTGACTGCCTGAGTTCAGCCTGAGTTGGGCCCCAGACCAGGGAGCTAACCCACATGTTGTATGCATACAAAAGTAAAATGAAAAAAAAAAAAACAAAAAAACGTGATCGCGTGATCGTTGCGCAGGAGAGATTCAGTGGGAGAGAGGGTTAAAAATCCACTCTACCTGTATACCTGTAGGTGGAAGGCAGAAATGGCTCTGAAACACTGAGTTGTTCACCGCATGCAGAAGGAAGGGCCTTTTAGAATGTAGGCTCTGCCCTGTGCTTTAGTGTAAGCGAGCACCCTGCTGCCACAGCGCAGAGTGGGGGTAGTAGTAAAATGTCTCACCCCATCAGTCTGTGATGGTAATGACTTGAGTACTCTCAAGATCTCTCAGCTCCTGAGAATGCATTACCTGCAGCAGCTGCTTGGCAGGTTGGCTCAGTTTCTGCTATTGAGTCTCGGTAAAGATTGCGGAGGTTCCTGTCTGTATCTGTGATAAACAGCTTTTCCTAGAGTAACTCGCAGACTGGGCCGTGTTCAGGTCTAAGCAGACTACGTAACACTGTGTTTGGCAGGCGAGACCATTAAAAAAAAAATCTAAGCAGCCCTCATAACTAGATTCCTGGTCGTGGGGCCAGTGCGCTTCTGTATCTCTGCTCTCCCACTTTAGATTCTTTTTTGAAAGGTGTTAACTGAGCAAAATATATAGCTCAGAATAGGAATTGGTTAGGATTTAAGTAACGGTCCGTTTCTCCCCCCCAACCCCTCAACCCCCCCCTCCCCCAGTAGATTGCTAAGAGAGTGTGCACAGGGTTTCTTGACGCTTTCATCTTTTTTAGTAATCCCCTGGGAGAATATCTTTTTATTCTTGACTAAGGTAGAGTCTTTTATTCTTGGTTTAAATTTATACATAATTACCTACGTGTTCACCTACAGTAACTGCCATTTCCTTACGTTAAATTTCATGTATCTTTTTTTTTTTTTTTTCAGTTTTCCGTCAGGAAGGAGAAATAGGCAGAGGATAGGTTTGCACCAGACGACTCCCATTTAAATTGCGTGATGTGTGTGCGCACGCACTCGCTCGCAACTAATTACCACTGGCAATAAAATTTGGTAGAATCTCAATTGAGCTTCATTAACTCCGAGACAGTGAAGCAATATTAAAGGGGAAAACAAAATAGATGAAAAGAAGCCAATAGATTGTCTTTTAAAGAAAGACATTTTAGAGGGAAGTAATATTCGTCTTTTGGGGTCATTGTTGCCATTTCTCAATATTATCTCCATGTAGACTGCATAGCAGGACTTGTATGTGCTTGAAGACGCTCCATTGTCACAGCAGGAGAGGAAATGGAAATCAAGCATTGAGATGCAGGTGCACAGCGACACAAGTGGGCTCTTTCCCCTGCAGCCTGAACGCCTGACCAATAAGGCTGAAGCTCTGGAGCTGAGCTCTGGGGTCTCCAGGAGCTTTGCCAAGAAGTATGGGGGCCGGGTGTGGGGGGAACAGGAGAGAATAATTGTTATTCAGTCTTCTTTAATGAGAAGTATTGCCCACTGCTGAAAGATTGTGGTGGTATCTTTTGTTATGCTAATTAGACACCATTAGAGCTTGGCTGTCTTTGATTTCTGCTTAATCCTTTCTGCTTCCTCAGTCTCATTCTCGACTGGCAAATGGTTGAAAGATGGTGGGGTGCACTACACGTGTTATTTATTGCTCACATCTATGCTGAATTCTTTGGTGATGGGGTTGGTAGAAAACGAAAGATTTATTTTACCATAGAGTGGTGTGTTTTTCAGGCATTTATTTTTGGCTTTTTGGGAAATGAATCTGAGAATGATTGATTGCTGCCTTTTAAGACCACTGCCATTGTTTTTTTATATGGTTGCTTTTGCACCCACACAAAATGGGGAATGACAGATTGGAAAATTTAGATGACCTCCTTTTTTGGCTTTGCCTGGATTTCCCTAAAAGAATACTAGTACGTTGATCTTGACTTAGCTTTTGGGGAGGCTCCTGTCAACCAGAAAATTGGAAACAAAAGTAATTTAAAGGTCAAAAAGAGAAAGTTAGTAATTCAGAATTCCTGCTCTCCCCCCACCCCATACACACACACACACACACACACACACACACACTCTTTCCTTATGTGGTCTTTTCTAAAATATTGAAATGGGAGATTCTTACTAAATCCATAAAAAAAACCCATAATGTTTAGAGCAGCCTTGTCCAATAGAAATATAGTACGTAGCACAGATATTATTTTAAGTCTTCTGGTAGCTATCAAAAATAGTGTAAAGAAACAGGTGACGTTAAATTTGATATTTTACTGGATATATCAACAGTATTCTATCACAAATATATAATCAATAAAATTAAAGAAGTTGTCTGCACTCTTTTATTTTACTTAAACCAGGTTTGTGAAATCTGGTTTTATTTTATGCAGGTGTATTTCACACATGTCTCAGTCTGGATGTGGCACAGTTCAAGTGCACAACAGCTTCATATGACTAACAGCCCCCGTTCTGGAGGTGTAGAGTAATTCAGTAACTCGCGCCTTACCTAAAAGCCAGTATAAAACCCATTTTTCATGTTAGGGATAAATACTACAAGCCTCATGACTTTGTGTCACTTCCTCTCTAAAAAGGGCCTAAGTTTTCTTATCTGTCAAATGAAAAATTTGAGCTAAGTGATCTATTAATTTCTTCACTCATGACTGTTCTGAACTCATGAGCCAAAAGATCACATTTTAGAGACTGGGGAAGCTCGACTTGACCCACTCTCTCCTGTTATTTAGTGCTTGAAAAGAAGGCTCCTTTCACATGAAAGAAAATTGGAAGATACCCTGCATTCTGTACTCAAACCTTTTGTCCCCAAATGTCTGAATTTTTTCTTTGAATTCTTTGAGTGTCACTGTTTTGATACAGTGTTTAGTTGTGTGGGAGACTGAAGGGCTGGCACTCAGTGCTTTTGGGGCTTTGTGAGCACAGATATGAGAGGACCTGGTAAGTGATGACTGCATATCACTAGATTACGTTGACGGTAAGGCTCTAAAACTTTGTGCTTTTCTCCATGGAATTTGGTTTATTTATTGTGTCATCGGTGAAACAAAAATTAAAAAGGCACTTTCCAAGAAGGTTATCTGTGCATTAGTCTGGAGCTGTGAGTGTGGTACCTTTGTGCCTTTACGAGAAGCTCCTCGAAGAAAAGTGGCCCAGACTTGCTGAAAAAAGATCAAGAAAGTGGCAGTGAATGGAGATGACTGTTCCATCTTAGAACTGAACTTTTAAGGGAGAAGTGTTGCACGCATATGTCCTGTATTGATCCCCTCTTAGTCATCCCATTAATAAGATATCATGGGTAGATGTTACTGGCACCATTTGGCTATAGGACTTTTGATAATCTTAAATGTCAAACACTTTTGTCAACTGTCTGGTCATTATAGAGCTTACCCATTGAGGGAAAACTAGATCTAACATACTTGTGCAAGATCTATGACAAGGAAGGGCAATTTGTTTGAGTTTGTTTAGAGGAGAAGACCAATGTCATGTTTTATATTCTTAACACAATAAAATTTTTGGTACAAACTCACAGTTGTTAAATACTAGGGGTGTCATGTACAAGGTGGTGACTAGCTAATACTGATGTCTGGATAGATAGGAAAGTTGTGAAGGAGTAAATGCTATGAGTAATCATCTCAAGTCAAGCATTTTTTACCCTTTATTTTTCCTCTCTTTTTGTTTTATCTGAATGAAAAGATGGTCTTTAGTTTTGAACTTACTGTAATCATTTCACAATATATGTGAACTGAATCATCATCCTGTACACCTTGACCTTACACAGCAATGTATTTCAGTTATTTCTCAGTAAAACTAGGAAAAAGTTGTCCACAAAAATCATTGTCAGTAATGCCTTAGAATGTTCTAGAATACTGGGCCTCCCTGGTGCCACAGCGGTTGAGCGCTGTGCTATGGAGCTGTCAGCAGCAGCAATGCGAGTTCGATGCCCGGCCGGGGAGATTCCCACATGGTGAAACAACCTCTCCTGCCTCACCCACTGCTTCCCTCAGCACTGTACTTAACTCGATCCACCTGTTCTGCTCCCCAGTCTGTCTCTGGTGAACCCTCTCGCCGCCCCACGCCTCTGGCCTGTACCCCAGCTTGTATGCATAAATAAATAAATCTTTAAAAAAAATGTTCTAGAATACTCAAAATGTAGAAGCAAGTATTCTGTTGACTCTTAAATTGGATGTCCAACCAGGATATCTGAATCTGGGGGAATCATCTTGGCTTTTGTCATGGAATTAATGGAATTATTTACTGTTGAGATTATTTTAACCAAATCAATAAAGATAGCTACTGTGCTATTATTGTTGACTCTCAACCAGCAGATGAAAATAGCTTTCTTATTAAGATAGGAATTTCCCTCCAACTGGGAAGGGAATCCCTTGGGTTGCTTTTCTCATACTGGGCTAGCTACATGACTAGAAGAAAACCAGCCACCAATTGAAGAAAAAAGCATATAGGGCTGTTAGGAGAAATTTCAAACTCTGGTTTGATTGAACAGAGCCACCTTGGGTCTTGGTCTTTGTAGCCTGCATTATTGCTTTGGGTGAAGGACTTTCAAAAAAGCAAGTTGTTTTTCATTTTTTTCCTTGTGCTTAGATTATTTCTGAAATGTGAGAAAGAAATAATAGCCTGCTAAGATTCTGCTGGCATTTAATAGTTAAACATAAATTAAATACTTCAAGGTGTGGCTATTCTGCTTCAAAGGAGCATCCCTTTCCCTTTTGAATATACTTAATCTTGTTAATTAGAACTAAAGAATTTTTTTTTTCACATAGAAAATACTGTTTTTAAAAAATCCCATTTTTTCTGTTACTGTTCAAGAGAGATACAACTCTGGTCCCTTTGATAATACTGCCCAGCATTATCTTTTAAGAACCCTAAAGTAGACCAATAAACTGATGACAAACATTTTAATAGAATGGACTTAGAGGCTCATTACTTGTATTCTGTGTTATCATCATTTTTGACACACATCCCTATGTCATGGCCCCATTTCATTATAGGCTGGCATTGTAGAATAAGGATGGTATTAAATTTTAATGTTATTGCTATTATTACTGTTGACTGTTTTTAGCAGAAGTATGCCTAGTTCTTTAATTCCAGCTTCTGCAGGGCCAGAAAACAGAAGTGTGCATAAACAGTCAGGAAAATTACTGTATACCCCAGAGACCCAGCATCGCATGCTCTGCCTGTTGTGAATGATGAATCAAAATGGAAAGGTTATCATTTTCATTAGCTAGGAAAGAACAAGACCATACTTTTCTCCAAGTGTAATTACAGTGGTTCACTGGCAACATTACACTGAAGTAATTAGTCTAAAGGTGTATGTGAGGGCAGGCTTTTGCACAGACACTAGAAATATTATTTCAGAGTTTAAGGTCACAGCCTTGTGTTTAACATGTTCCAGGCAGCTTAGGAGGAAAAAAAACTAATTTGACTGGAGCTAAAGAAAGACATTTGACATTTCCCAGAGTCATGCATTCAGAAACCAGTCAGGTAGAAAAATTGTATTTTATTATCTACAATAAAAAAAAAATTACCTGCAGAAGTAGCTTGTCAGAATATTTTGTAGGATAAACAAAGATAAAATTTAAGTAATTACAAATGTGATATTAATAATTATGAAAGCTTTTGCTATGTGTGTTTTAACCTCTGGGTTTTTGCCTAAGGCAATTGGATAGTAAAAGTAATTGCTAGAAACTTTTCAGGAAAGCCAAACAATTTCTTTGTCATCTTACAACTGTTTCCAAGCAATAAATGTTTCTCCTACACATGTCCTCAAATATTTATCTATCTGTCCTTTGTGAATGTTTTTGGGACACTCTGAAAAGTTAAATTGATTCTAGGAATTTTTTTTAAAGATTTATTTATTTATGCATACAAGCTGGGGTACAGACCAAAGGCATGGGGTGGCGAGAGGGTTCAACAGAGACAGAGTGGAGAGCAGAACAGGCAGAGGGAAGGAAATACACTGCTGAGGAGAGCTGCCGGCAATGCAGGAGAGGTCTGCTTCGCCATATGGGAATCTCCCAGGCCCAGCATCGAACTCTCGTCGCTGCTGCTGACAGCTCCACAGCGAAGCGCCTAACTGCTGCGCCACTGGGGAGGCCTGATTCTAGAAATTTCTAACCCTTGAAAGAAAAATTGACTTTAAGTTACTTGCAAAGCCCATCTCAGGTTTTTTGTTTAAGTAAAACATAAGTGAGAAGGAAAAAAATTAGTAAAAAAAGTAAACTTTACGGAAAGTCAAAGTCACTTATAAGTTTACAAGAAACTTTGTGCTTCTTCTAGTCCATCCAGTCCTTCTACAAGTAACCTTGCCAACTGGGTCAAAGGTAGAAAGCCCAAATACCCTCGTGCCCCAGTGTAATTTCTTTATTGTCTCTCTGTCATCAATTATTTTCAACTTCTCTCATTAAATCCTAACACAGTCATGCAGAATAGTGTTTCTTTTAGGACAAATGGAGAATAGCATGTGTATGAATGAGCATTCATTCAGCAACCAAATCCTGCTGGAAACCACTGCTTCTTTAATGCAAGTGCCTGTTTTATGTGTGTTATCTGGCCATATGGTTAGAATTGATGTTTCTCACAACTTCAGGCACTTGGGAAATTTTAAGCCTAGATGTGACACAAATAACACAACTAGCTGATTATGTAACATACTGAACATTCTACCCAAAAATTGAATTTAAAAAAACATTGTGTTTTGTTTGTCACAGATGTTTCTCTACTCAAGGAAAAGCCATGCAATGCAGTGCAGAATTAGATTCACGGTGTACATTTTCTAGAGCCAGAAATTAGGTAGCAGGCATCAAGTAGTGAGAATGGCTCTGAGACTGCCTTTGCTTCCCTCTGCCACCGCTCTGTGCAAGCCACCTCACCTCGCTGGCCTTTAGTTAGCTGTCTATGAGATCAGAGGTTGCTGAGCCCCACCAGGTTCTTACCTTCTTTGTGTATCTAGGGAAAACCCATCTTTAATTTTCTGCCCTTGTGGGCTCAAGTAAGTATGAGAGCTTTTCTTACAGCTTTTCAACAAGGTCTAGAAAATTGTACCATACCCTCCTTTGATACCTTAGTTTCTAACAGCTCCGTGAGATCACTAGTCATGCAGGATGGGAGTTTGGCGGGGACCTGCATTTGCACTTTCCCTCACTTTGGCACCCCACTCTCTGAAATGGAGGGATGGCTTTACAAGACCATTTTTGTAATTCATTTTACATAAAATGTCCCTTTACTGTAAGGTTAAAATGGACTAAATGAACTTCTGCACATTGTCAGAGAAATTACTTTCTTGACCAACATTTGATGAATAAATTACGAAGTGTGCCTGGTGTGGGACATACACTTTCAGAAGTCCTGACAATTTTCCTGATGGTCAAACTTGGCAAATGGAAACTGACTTTCCCACAGTAATGCTGTAGCAGCACTTGCGTTCCCAACCGAAGTTCTTAACCTCTAAAATGTTATAGAAATTAAACAAGCATTTAATCACTATAAATAACATACCTATAAAGCACATTAGAATGGAAAGGGATGTTTTTCTTTGGATTATGACTATAAAGAGGGCTTTGTTGGGAAGATGTTGGCAGGCTTCTAAATTTAAGAAGACTCAAGTCGCTGGATAACTGTTTGAGAAACTTGCAGATGGTTCTTGGGTTGGCTATCAAAGATCAGATTGTTACCTTTAGTGCAAAACGAAAGTAGCTGTAATTTGCAAAGGGCTCTAAGCATATATTTACTGTAAGAAAAGCATCAGTCTAGATTCCACACATATTTCCCCCATCTGAAATCTTATAGGCAGACCAGGCTCTAATCTACAGATTTACCATGAACTTGGGATTTTGCAACCACTCTCCCCACTCCCATCTCATTTCTACCAAGTTCTCATGTTTTAGATGAGGAAAAAGTAGAGCATAAATCTCTTTTATCTTGAAAAGAAGCTTCCTAGATCCCTATTTTAATATCCTACTGCCTATCCAAACGTGATATTTTTTAATAACCTTTCTCAGAACTTTTATCATTCCTTCTTCCTCCAAATCGCTTTTACCTTTCTTCCTGTCCTGGGATGTTCTAGTTATCTTGAAGTCTACAGGATGTCAGATGAGTGTAGATATTACAGAATAACTGATGAGATGATGTGCTCTGCACCCTACTCTGTAAGCCTGTAACAGGTGCCTTCGGGTGGCCTGTGTCTGCCAGTAGCTTAATCAGACAAAAGGAGGTTTACATCCCACTCTGAGGAGATCTGTAACCTTTCCTCTTTTCTGCTGGTGCCCTGCCATTTCCTCTGAGCCCAAGACTTCCTTGCCTTGTGGCAGAGGCATTGCTAGGATACAGAACATCAGTGATTACCCTCAATCTTATTTTGTGGGATCTTTTAGCCACACTGGCTTTTCATGAGGCTTGGGGAGAAAACATACAGAAGAAAGTGATTCATTTAAAAAGGAGACATGAGGCTTATATTCATACACTTAGGCCCCAAGTTCCTTTACTGTCACCAAGGCAAAGTTCTCTCTTCCAGAGTTCTCTCCGAACTCTTCCTTCCCTTAATTTCATCATTGATTTTAAGCTTATTTGAAGTCAGTTGATTGTCTTAGAGATTGTATTTCACCTTCAAAATGTGCTTCAATGCAATTTCATTCATAAAAATGATAATGAGGAGCTTTTATTATTTACTTCTGCTGCTTTTTTAGGGGATAGGGATAAGTTATAGCATTTTTGATTCAAGTCCTAGATTTCTAATGCTCGTCTCTGCCCAGTATTCTCTGGGGAACTTTAAGAGCCTCACCAACAGGACAAGATACAAGACGAAGGGGACAAAAAGGGTGACTGCAGAGGTGTTAGCCACTATAAATCACTGTATATAGCAGTTCTCCTGAGTCCTTTTGGGAAGCGAGTTAAATGCTCACCTACAAATAGTTCTCTGATTGAAAGCCCAGCCCTCGACTGTATAAACACAGCAAGTCTTTCTAACTCTGTGTGTGTGGTGGTGTCATTGTGATTATTTCCAGATAAAATAGAATAGCTCAAAATGATGACTCCAACTGTCCACATTAATTGTAAGAAGAGGAAAAAAGCAGCCAACATTTTCAGTGCCTCTACAATCTCGTATTGTTGTTAATTTCCTGAAAATTTAATGTTAGATGAAGTGTAATTGCAGATTTCCTTAAGAACCATTGACAGATACTTATCGTAAGTTATAAGCAACTCATACTGTGAAATGTGTGCAAACAATCTAAGTTTTCTTCCAGAAGAATATACTTCAGCAAAACCCAATATTCATCAGTCCTTTTTAATAAACAGAGCCATTAAAACGGAAAGAAGAATTTCGGGAAACTTTCTTTTTTTTTCTTTTTGCTTCTTTATTTTTAAGAGAGATTAATGTTGTAGGGACTTTGAACTAATCTTCAGGGAGTGAAATAAGTCTGATAAGTGTCTTCTCAGAGACCTTACCACCTTTGGCTGAGGGGGGCTACATTTTGAATGAGGTGGTACATTAGATAATAAGTTGTGATATATTGACTTAATGGTGTTATATGATGGAGAGGGGCTTGAATGTTTTATTTTTTTAATTATTAGGTGTTGTATTTAGTGCAGCTGTGTTTATGTCTTTACATGGTAACTGAACATGGTGACAATCCCTACATAATAAGAATATGGGGTCCTTTTAAAAAATCTTTCCAATGGCTTTAATTTGGGGGGTTGTATTTATCAAGTAGCAATGCAAAAATCATTCAGTACAACTAGTGTGCAACATCAGACATTTTGACAACCTTGTAAAACAAGTAAATGATACTTTTTAAGTGTTGCACTTCACAGGGAAATAAACTTGGAAATGGTAGAATTTTTTAGTCTTGTCACATTTCTTTAACCAGCGTTGTGGCTGATTTAACTTCCTGGTTATTAAAAATTCGTGCTTGGATCATAGATGTAGCTCATTCCTGTAGGAAATTAACAGTTTCATATTTTTGTGAGCTTTCTCTTTTAAAAGAAATCAACTTGGGGTCATGGCTGCAACAAAAAGGGCAGTTGCTAGTGACAGAGAAGATGTATATAATAATAAATAAATAGCTGTGTGAATTAGTAATTTCAGAATTACCTGCAATATGTGAAATGTTTAGGTGCAGGGACTTAATGACTAGTTTTTGAGGCATTTTCTTTAGTGTCGCATCCCTCATAACTCAAATTAGTGTTTATTACTGTTCTTTCATATTGCCAAAATATTTTCATGAATTTGGATTAGAAGCAGCTTGTTCTGGCTTGTTTTGCAACTTTGTTTCAAGAAACAAAGTGATGTTTAGAAGATTTTTGTATGTCTTAGAAGCCTTAATTATCTTACTTATCTTGAAGGAGGAAATAAGATCAAGTTCTATTTCATCTTTATGTAAGAAAATAAGATTCCACACTATGCTAATTTTATGTTACTACGTGGTTAATGATGTCTTTCAGGAAATCTGAACCTGTGTGTGATACTCTGTGATACTTGGCATTAGCTGTGAAGTAACTAGCAACCTAGAGTCTCCTTTAACTTTGGCCTGGCATTTTTTTTTTTGAGTCTCAGATGTGTGCCTCACCTTTGCTTTTTTTCTCCCCTTCTCTCCACAGATTGGTGAACGACAACAAGTGTTAGTAACAGAAGAATCTTTTGATGCCAAGTTTTATGTTGCACACAATCGATTCTATGAGCAAGTAAGAGATCTTTCAGATTCCTAAGTTTCCTTCAAAATGAGGCATTCTGAAAGTTCATCAGTTTAATAAGAAAGGACGTGCAATGGGGGGAAGGTTGTAGAATCTTTCTAAAGCAGGGTTATCTTTGTGGGTTAGTCTGCAGAGCATTCTAGACAGAGGAGTAAATGTGTTTTAGCCCTCATTTTTCTCGGGCAGAACCAGCCTTAGGCTTCTGAGAGCTGGACTGATGCAACAATCATGGCCAAGCTTCCTCCAGCCTGGCGCAGTGCAGGGGTAAGTCCTGTCCAGAGGCAGGAAGGGTGTCTGCTTGGGCCACATCAGCATGGAAGGGCGGGGACTTCCTCTCACTGTCACAGCACTCAGACAAGTTCTAGGTTGGTTGCTCGGTGTTTTCTTTTCGTTTAATTTTAGTGTTTTGTTTTTTAACTCTCACCTGATAAAGATGCTGCGGGCAAAAGCAAAAGAGTCTATTCCTTGGACTCACCTCACACTGTGTGGACAACTCTGGAGACCAGTGTGAGGGTCAAACCAACTTCACTTGGAGACTTTTCTTCTAGGCCAACCCAAAGGGCTCCCATTTACTCGGCTGTTTCCTTGCCCCTAGAGCTGATGTGCTGTGCTCTACCCCAGCCCCCAGACTCTGTCTCAGCTTTTGGGATTCCGCTTTCCCAAGTGGAAAAGCAATTCAAAAGGGACTTGTAGAATCAGAGTGTGTCCTTGAGGGGCACCAGCCCAGGCAAGGAGAGGTGTGCTCTGCCCTACTGGCTGGGAGCCTCTCGAGGGTGGAGGGATATTCATAGGTCACTCCTGAATTGTAGTAACTTTTCTTAACGCCACATGGTTTGTTCCTCCTTTTTCGTCGAATGAGATATAACATGAAAACTTTCTCCGTGGGTCATGGCTGGAGTTAGCTCTCGGAATGCAGAACCAGTCAGAAGGCCTCCCTGGTGGTGCAGGGTCAAATTTCACAAAGGAAAAAGACCAACAGTTATTTAAAATACATAATTTGAGGCCTCTCTGTTGGCGCAGGGGTTAAAGTCTCAGTGTTATGGAGCTATCACCAGCCACTGTGGTCTGAGTTCAATCCCCAGCCAGCGACCTAACCACATGGCACAGCAGACCTCTCCTGCCTCGCCTGCTGCTCCCCTCAGCAGTGTATTTCAGTAGATCTACCTTTTCTGCTCCCCTCTCTGTCTCTGGTGAATGCTTTTGCCTGCTGCACCTCTGGCCTGCAACCCAGTTCTTCTATGCATAAGTAAATAAAAATAAATCTTAAGAAAAGAACCAGTCAGAGCAAATCAGATGAGGGGTGGGCCAGGAAGACTGACCATGTTGGAAATCAGGAAGCGGTCACTGCAAAGCACTGATGTTCCATCTGGAATAATCTCAGATGGGGCACTAGATCCTCAGGAAACATTGTGGGGAAAGGGGGGTTTGGGGGGGCCGGGGGCAGCAATGGACTTAAGACCCAGACCAAACATGCCTGTTCGTTACCAGTAGAGACTGCAGCTGAGGAAGGATTCCCAGTTCTCCATGTTTGAACTGAGTCTCTTCCCCATTTTCCATCTCATTAATTGACTCCAGAGAGCCATTTTCCTATTCAGGCCAACCTTCTGCTCAGCCCTGGGGAAGAGTTTGATTGTATTTTGGTTGCCTCTTCCCTCTCCTTTCTCTTGCCATCTGGGTTTTTGCCTCAGCAGGGAACTTTTTTTCCCTTCATTTTAAAGGCAATGGCATGCCTCATTAGCTGTTTCCTCCAATTTAAAGCAGTCAGGGTTTTTCCAATTATTAAAACCGGAGGGGGAAAAAACACTGAGCCCTTCATTCAGATCAAGGCAGCAGATCAAGGAGAGTTATTTTCCCCCAGAATAGTACCACATCTCCCAGGGATCGTTTACTCTAGAGATTTTCTTATTTTATAAAAACTGATTTAAAAGGGCTTTCATATCCTGATACTAAAACTCTTTTAGTTCCTTTGTTTGCCATGAGTAATCACCACCCAGGTGACCTTTTTCCTATACTTTGATGAAGCAGTGTACTGAGTGGTCATAAAAATCAAACTCAGAAAGACTACGATCCAATTTTAGAGAAATTGGCTGAGGAACTTCTGGCTCTTTTCTGACTTTTTTTTTTTTTTTTTGTCTCTACAACTAAACATATCAAAGATTTCATAGGAATTATTTTTCTAAATAAGATCAGTTCCAGAAGTGAAGATTATATCTCGATATCAAAGTATTGCTGGATTAGAATTAGACTATTTATTTTGGATTCTAACTTAAAAAGATTGGCAAGGCACTCGAGCACTAAAATAGAAGTGTAAGGGAGACATAATGCATGCAGAGTGCCTCTAAGTCCCACAGGAGGGAAAACACTTGCTCAAGGTAAATAAGTACTTTTATCAGAAACCTCTAGTGAAGAGACCATCTCACAGTTTCCTGTGAAGTAGCCAAAGTACCCGTCGGAGTGGTGAGTGTATGTGGGGGTGGAACTAACAAATACAGCATTTTGTAACAGCTAAAGAAATGAATGCAACCGCCAGTTAATGGCACCATTTAGCTTCAAATACCACTATTTGGGATATTGAAAGGTTACTTTTAAATGTTCTTCCTTTTCCTCCAAACACATTCTGTGTGAGCGTGTACACGTACATACATACACACACAAACACACAGGGAGTTCTTTGAAGTGAAGGTATTGAAGAGATAAGACTGTCCTCATTTCTCTCAGTTTTCTTCATTGCACAGGGCAGCAAGGAGCAGAATATCAAAGGCCAGTCCAGAAATGAGTGACTGAGGGCTCGGGGATTTCCCAGGTCTGCCTTCCACTTACCTTAGGACAGCAGACATCCTGCAACAAAAGAGCAAGCCTCCAGCTGGGTAGCTGCTCCCAGCAGTGTCTTCCATCCCTAGTAGGTTCCCAGATCCTTGAGTAGCTGGAAGACAGAGCCCACTTGGGACTGGACCCCAAAACAGGGAAAGAAGATCAGGGGACAACTGAGGAAACCTGAAAAAAGTATAGCCTTTAGCTAATAGTACCATATCAGTATTGGCTCATTAATTGTGACAAGTGTATCATACTATGTAAGACGTTTAATAATAAGGAAACTGGGTGTGGAATATAGAGGAATTCCCTGTGCTGTCATTGCAATCTTTCTATAAATCTAAAGCTGGTCTGTAATAAAAAGTTTACTTAAATAAATGAAACCTTTGTTTTTTGTTTTTTTTTTTTTTAAAGGTTTTAGTGCCAAAGAACCCCTCGTTCATGGGGAAAATGGTGGAAGTGGACATTTATGAATCAGGAAAACATTTTTTGAAAGGGCAGCCGGTATCAGACGCCAAAGTGTACACACCATCCATCAGCAAACCCCTAGCAAAGGGCGAGGTCTCCGGTTTAACAGAGGTGAGTGAGGGATGCCTTCCTCTCTGGCCACCATGGAGGCACAGTGATTCCCGACCATGTTTCTGTTATCATTTACAGTTCCCGTTTTATGTCTGCAGGAGACTTTAATCCTTTCTGGCAGATTGAAATCTGAATTAGAAAGATGCGTTTTTGCTGATGCCTATAGCTTTGCTTCCCTGCTTGTGAAGGGAACAAGCCCTTTGCTGCTTCTAGGCCAGAAGCAAGGAGCAAAAGCCATCTATTTCAGGTGAAAGAGTTAACACCACAGATGATCTGATCCAGTGTATTTCTGCGTCAGTAGATCCTGAGTGGAAGGGGGTGAGGAAAGGAATGCTTCCTTGCTTTAGGGAGCTCTTTATAATATGGTAGAAACCTACTGTGGAATAGGCACTAAAGCATGTCAGCCTATGGTTATGGTGCCTTTCTCTAGGCTGTTAGCTGAATGTCTGCTTTAGTCCTGTGGAGTGAAAATTAAACATTTTTTTTCTTTCTATAAAAAAAGTAACCTGACCCCTATTTTATACCTTGGTAAATATGGCTGTTTGCCAAGCTCTCTCTTACATTTCATTGAGCTACAGTTGTAAAAGCTGATGGAGTGTGAAATGAAAATGTGTATCACATTTCTAAGCATCATTTGATGTCCTTTCTCCAACACAATTGTTCAGCGCACTAAAAAAAGAATATAGTAATGACTTAACATAAGGAAAAAGATAAGTGCTA
The DNA here is from genome assembly GCA_004024925.1 of Scalopus aquaticus. NCBI lineage: Eukaryota > Metazoa > Chordata > Mammalia > Eulipotyphla > Talpidae > Scalopus > Scalopus aquaticus. The sequence goes on from PVIJ01015359.1 coordinate 32,772, forward strand.
TTTATCCGTGCATATAGTCCCAAAATTGTTTTAGTGTATGTATTATCTTTTCCCTCCAAGTAAATTGCAAGGGCAGGGTAATTAAACTTTCGGGATTGTGACAAAGAGGGTATCATTATCTGTATTGTCATTTATTGTGGTGATAGACTCTGGTATCCAAACACAAGTGACACCTCTCATGAGTTTGACAAGTGCACGCGAGGAATCTGGATATGCGACCATCTGACTGATAATGGAATGACGTCAACTAGCCTTTGTCAAAACCCTGCCAAGTGTGTCATCCTGCTCCAGCAGGAGTGAACGCTAAAGCCTGATAAGCATAACCATTAATGTTTGCTGCTGCTCAGAAAGAAAAAAATGATGCCTGGGGACTGGACAGCCGGCCAGGAAGGAACATTATCATCCAGCATTTAAACTCTGTTGCTAGAGACCTGGCTTTTGATGTGTTAGCTAGGACTTCAGAAAATTTTAAGGAAGTTGACTTTTTATTTTTCAGTTCAATGCATTTTGTGGGGTTGATTTTAAGTTGCCACTGTGAAAAGGCTTTTGCCACATGTGGCAGTAGTGGGCAAGTTCTTATTTCAGAGACCTTGCCTCCTGTAATTCCTTCATGAATGCCTACTGAAAATGATGGTGTTCGAAGGCATCATCATTAATAATACATAAATAAGGAGAAATATTGCCCTGTCTTAGCGCCTTAATTGTAATGTTACGTTCTCACAGGGCAGGATTCTCACAGTCCCCTTTCAGTTGGCAGGATTGGTGCTGGTGTCATTTCCACCAGCCCTCTTTGAGCTAGGATGGCTCTTGGGTCCTTGGTGAAATGAGGCTACAGGTCAGTGGCCTGCTGGTCCTGGGGGGCCTCTAGGAATAGTCTTAGGGTGTGCATGACACCCGAGGACTAGGAATATTGGAGTATTTACGTTAAGGAAGATGTCCAGGCAAGTCATCATTTGTGACCTCACATAAATTAATGGACATTGCTTCACGCTTTATTACTTGTCAGCTTTTAAAGATATACCGAGACTCGGGTCCAAACGCTTTCTTCAGTGGATTTTTCCTGGTGTTACAAATATTTCTGTTGCTGATATGAGCTAAAATGAAGCAAGCAGGAAGAGCACGGCTTCTATTTTTAGAAGATTTAGAAGTAGTTGATAGAGGTTATAATCATGTGTCAAGCTTGTTGCGCTCTTTGAGTGCTGACAAATCTGCTGGAACTCTTGACAAAACTGAACTTAACTCTGTGGATGAATCACGGCCTTGGTGTCTGATATATGCGGGTTTGCATCTGGACTTGCTGGTTGTCCATGGGCATGTGACTTTTCTGAGCTTCAATTTTGTCTGTTAGATGGGAATGATGTCTATATCAGGGGGTTTAAAGGAGTTACATTAAACTAGCTTGCGTAAATAATAATACAGTTCCAATTCCTGGAATAGTTATGTGATTTTTCTCCTTGCCCCCAAAATCTAGCTGCATGTATAAGAAACAGGCCTCTGAAGCTGACCTTGGTATTAACAATTTTAATTGCCCTCATTATTTTAGCGTGATCATGAAGTATAAGTATGGTGCCCAAGGGCATGGTGGATTTCTCTATTAGGATCATCTGTTTAGAGTGAGAGGCCTAGCCCTTATAAGGATTTTCTATCTTTCTGAATTTCCTGGGCTTTTCTTGAATTTTTTTTGGAATGGAAAACTCTTCCTGTGCACTTCATATAAAGAAAATCTGGAAAAGGCATCTGAAACAAAATGCTATGTTCAAAGATTCTTTTCAGTAGTAAATACATTTCCTTAATTGATAATTTTATGGTAATTCTTTAACTATTTAGCTGTATGATGAATTAGACTGAATATCTCACTTTAGATCCTGTTGACCATTTTTGATAACCTATTGAGGGGTTCAGGAGGCTAGGGGAAGAAATGCAGACTGAGTGGGAGTCCTGAGGTCTGGATTACAGGAGCTGCTTTGGGGGTAACAGACTACATATCACATAGGTCCTGAACCACCATTGTCTCTTAAGATTCTGTGTTTGAAATATTTTATTTGACAAAAATGGATTGAATGCCTACCCTGTGGCAGGACTTCAAATTCTATGAATATTAAGAGATATCAGGCTTTGTTATTTTCAGATAATCCTTGGTAAAGGCCCTTGATATGGTCAGAAAGGAAAGCTTGTAATAAAGTCAAAGGATTATTCTCTAAGAAATTATATTCTGACAGAAACAGCATAAATAGCATCTTTTTTTAAAGATTTATTTATTTATACATACAAGCTGGGGTACAGGCCAGAGGCTTGGGGCGGCGAGAGGGTTCACCAGAGACAGAGTGGGGAGCAGAACAGGCAAATCAGAAATACACTGCTGAGGGGAGCAGCGGGCAAGGCAGGAGAGGTCTGCCGCACCATGTGGGAATCTCCCCAGCTGGGCATCGAACTCGCATCTCGGTTGCTGGCAGCTCCACAGTGCAGCGCTCAACTGCTGCGCCATCAGGGAGGCCCTAAATAGCATCTTTTTATGATCATTACTATTCCTCTTTCCAGTTTGCTTAGAGAAGTGGAGGAAAAAAAGAAGGAGAGAATAGGAAAGAGAGACCAAATTAGTCTGATTATTTTTAGGAATGCCATCTCCAATTTAATGAGGACATTTTTGAGTTGCTATTAGTTAAGGGTAAGTTTCAAAGTTTGTGTAATAATTATCCAATAGAAGGCATTCTTGAGTTCAAAAGGATAAGTTAGAGAAAGAATAGATCTTGAAACTTCCTATGGAATGTGTCTGGGAACTTTGTTTTTAGAAGGAAGAAGGGCTAGGAGGAAGCAGGGACTCAAGTTTTCTTAGATGTTCTGGGACAATAATTTTCAGGTGTAGTTCCCAGACTTGTTGCATCAGGAGTATTTGGAAACTTGTTGAAGTACCGATTCTTGCATCTCTATCTGGACCTGAATCGGAAACTCTGGGGGTAGGACCCGTAATCTGTTTTATAATAAGCTCTCCCATCAATACAGGTGCATGCTAATGGTTGAGAACTCCTTTTCTCGAAAAAGGATTCTGAAGTTGGGAAGAGTGTTTGCTGTTTGTCAAAGTGGTTTGACTGTTTTAATGTCATAATACCAAATTTTCACAGTATCCCACTTCAGAAAGTAAAGTTAAATAACATGGCCTTCGATGGAGAATGTCTGTCATCCATGTATTAATTATTCTTAAAAGGGGAGGTTGATGGTGGAAATAGGCAAAAATTGTGTGTGTGTGTGCACGTTCAAGCACACACTTTGCAAGAGGTGCCAGAGGAACCTTGAGCAAAACAGTTTTGAAGGTATTAAGACTATGGTGTTTTCACCATGTTCTTGCGTTAAACCGAAATTCTTGTTAATGAGGTGATCTTTTCATGCAACCAAGGTTTCCTTGGAAATTGCTCTGCTGTTCTGTCCATCTGAAGGAAGCCTTTGAGTAAACAGGACCTTGCCATGGTGGAAGCCACAACCATTCCTTAAAATAAAAACTTATCAAGAGTGGGTTCAATGAGTTGTTTGTTTCCGTTTGATTGTGGAAATTTCTACTATAGAAGTTTCCAAGCATATATAAAAGTAGAGATAATGGTATAATCATCCCACATAACGATCATCCCCTTTTAACAGTCATCAACTCCGTCTTAGGTCATCTGTGCTCTGTTCACCGCTCCCCCTCCCCCACAGTTGTTTCAATGTAAGCCGTATTTGTCATTTGATTTCATCTAGAAACACAACAGAAAACATGTCCAAAAGATGAAAATTATTCTTACAAACATAATCGCGATATGCTTGCTGATCTAAAAATAATTAACATTAATTCTTTATCCAGTCAACATCAACTCTGTTCAAATTTTGCAATTTTAAAGCAGTTTGTATAAATCGCAGTGCAAATAAGCTCTGTTTGTTGCAATCGGTACATCCTGTAAGTGATTTTTAATCTATTGACTTCCCCTTTTCTGTCTCTTTTCTCTTTTTATATGGGAGTTTATTTGTAGAAGAAACCTGCTTGCTTGTTTGTTTCATGGTATTTCCCACAGTCTGGAATT
>PVIJ01015360.1:0-36813 GCA_004024925.1 Scalopus aquaticus
GACGCCCGGCCGGGGAGAATCCCACATGGTGCGGCAGACCTCTCCTGCCTCGCCCGCTGCTCCCCTCAGCAGTGTAGTTCTGATCTGCCTGTTCTGCTCCCCACTCTGTCTCTGGTGAACCCTCTCGCCGTCCCACGGCTCTGGCTTGTACCCCAGCTTGTATGTATAAATAAAAAATAAATCTTTAAAAAAAAAAAAAAAGAAATACTACTACTTTGCAGCACTGTAGATTTCAGTTGTGTGCAGTTTCTCACCTCAGCTACTGTGTGTCACACCATGTTCACCATCAAATGTCCAGATACTGTCCACACCAACCAGTCTCTCCCTCCCCGACTTATTCCACCTACCACCTTCCCCTCTGATAACTACCACTCTGTTGTCAGAGAGGAGCTTTGGGAGTCAGATGAGTGGCACTTAGTGGGAGGCCAAGAGCAATGAGTGTAAAGACCCCTACCACCACCATCTTTTCCATCCTGTATAACCTCTTTAGTAGGAAGAAATAAAGGGTCCTTGATCAGCAATGTTTGGGAACTCTTACATCCCCTCTTCAAGATTCCCTATGCCCTCAAAGTGATCCTTCAATAAAGGAAGTTGTTTCTGTTTCCCTGCTGTTTTGAGCAATATAGCAACATGCATTGTGTATATTTGGATGTTTGTCATGGTTTCTGTCTACCCAGCTCCTTTTGGGTACACTTGTTAAGGAATGCCAGCCAAATCAGTCCGACCTCTTCCAGATCAATCCAGAAAATGTCCCTAATTCCTTTGCATTTGGAGTGTGGGTGACGGCAGAGAGGCTATTTCTGTTCTGTGGCAGAGTGCTTAGTACTCGATGATGGCAGCAGTCTTGTCAGCCCAGTTGAAGGGTCTGGGTTTAGGCATTTTTTTTTCTCACAGTTTAGCCTTGAACTGGTATGGCCCTCCCAGATAATTCTGTGAAGCACCCAATATCCTTTTAATAGTCTGTTCTGTTTGATCAGCCAAAGCCAGCATCTCTTAGTTGCTGTTAAAATTCTGACTGACAGAATAACACACGAGTCGAAGGAGCACATTTTGTAAAAGGGACCAGGGAGCTGCTTCCAGCAAGCATGAGGTTATCTGCCCAATCGGGGGACTTCAGCCTGTGTGTAGTGGGAGAGCCAGGCTGGAAGATTCTAGATTCCATTATAGTCCTGGGTCCATTAGCTGCTTTGGCAAGTTACTGATTTCTCACTGAAGCTTACTCTCCTCAGTTGAACCTATTCACAGCTCTCTTGCAGAATTGTTATAAGGACTAGGTGAAATAATGTATATAAAAAATAACACTTTCTGGGTTTTTTTATTGTTTTTTTTCCCCCAAGTCCCTGTTTTGAGTCTTTGTCTCACATATAGATATGTAGATATATCTACATATCTATATCTTACATACATATATTTATGATGAGGAAATTTCTTATTTACTGTTTGAATGAATGAATGAATGAATTTTGACTTGTATTGAAATTGAGTTTATATATAAATACCCTAAATCAAATTTTCGTACATAGTTTTGGGCAAGGTTCATAAGATAAGTGAAATGCTGAGATCTATAATTTAAACTAAACCTAAGTATTTTGTTACTAAGCAAATCAAAGACAAGTATATCCTTGCTAGAAGTGGATTTTTAAATTTTAGGTTCCCTGCAGTTATCATTATCATCAGACTTACTTTTTTCTGCTCTAACCTAAAAACCATTGAAAATAAACAACACTGGGCCTCCCTGGTGGCGCAGTGGTTAAGCGCTGCGCTGTGGAGCTGTGGAGCTGTCGGCAGCAGCGATGCGAGTTCGACGCCCGGCCGGGGAGAATCCCACATGGTGTGGTAGACCTCTCCTGCCTCGCCCGCTGCTCCCCTCAGCAGTGTATTTCTGATCTGCCTGTTCTGCTCCCCACTCTGTCTCTGGTGAACCCTCTCGCCACCCCACAACTCTGGTCTGTACCCCAGCTTGTATATATAAATAAATAAATCTTTAAAAAAAAAAAAAGAAAAAGAAAAGAAACAACACTGTTACCATCACCATCTGCAACAGTTAAAAGCAGGGATATAACCAATCTTCTGTGTACCCTACTTTTTCTTTCCTCACCACCCCCCCCGGGGATTATTCTGAAATAAATACCAAATATCATTTCCTCTATAAATATTCCAATAAATATCTCCAAGAGATTAAAAACTCTTAACGAATACTGCTATCACACCTTAAAAAAAAAAAAAACAGTTTGGAAAAGCCCTAGGGCCTGGGGGTCGGTTTCTAGAATCCCTATTTCTAAATTTTATTTTTTTACATCTGTGGAACTAAGCATATGAATACTTTTTCAGTAAATAATGTAGAGTAACTCTTGCTAGAAGCTTCCATGATGACGAACATGGTCATGTGAGTACTACAACTGTCTTGTCATATACTGACAACGCACAGAAAATGTGGAGTCTAACACACAAGCACAATAAAAGTTCAGATGAGAGCAGGAGGATTAGAGGGAGAGAAATGCCAGGGAAAAAGCTGGAATGGATATGTTTTACTGTATGGAAGATATTGTTGGTAGGCAAAGATTTTGGGCACTAGGAAGAAAAATGATGACTGGTGGAAAACCAGGATTATGAAAAAAAAAAGTCAATTATTAACTCCAAGAAAAATACAAAGTCGCCCAAGAAACCAAAACAAGCTTCAGAGAATTTCTTGGTTTGGTATATATTTGCATTATCCTAGTAACTTACCCAGACTTCTGATTTAATCAGAATCATGGCAGAATTCTGTTAGGTAAAGGAGACATGAAGAAGACCTAGGTTCTTACCCAGCAGGAAAAGAAGTCAAGACATAATACGTGATAATGTATGATAGTGACAAATTGGAAAGAGCAGTATCTTATTGTTTGGAAATATGGAGATAGAATAACAGGTAGAAGAGTTGAGAGTGTTTACTTCCTAGAGGCTTGGTATTAGGAAAGTAAGGCAAAATAGAGCTGCTCTTCCTTTTATGATGTTCCACATTGTGTGTGTACATGAAGTATTTACAGTGAGGTAGCTAAATAATGTGCTTGCTAGATAGAGTACGTTTCACAAGCGGAGAAACAGGAATAGAGAGATACTTGCCCATTTTGGGATCCCTTCCTCTGCTGTTATATTTATTTTCAGTGTGCCTCTCTTTACCTAGTATTACCCACTAAAACTTTGATTTCTTCACTTTACTACCTCTTCAGAAAATACCAACAAGTGCAGAAGGAGACAGTGTATTACAGATATTACAAGCCAACTCAAGTCTGACACCTGTAGGGTCAGTCCTCTCTCTGTCATTTACAGATTACACGCTTTCACGCAGGTAGCTTGTCTTAGTGCCCAGCCCCTGGCCTTGGGCAGCTGTTGTCCAACATCTATCACTGTAGAATAGATTTATCATTTCTAAAGTTGCATGTAAATGAAATACAATTATGTAGTATAGTAACTTACCTGTGACTTCTTTGCCTCAACATAGCTTTGCGATTTTATCTTTGTTAATACACATATCCTTAATTCATTCTTCTCTTTTTTTGTTTCTCCATTTACTTGTTGCTGGGGATTTGGGTTGTTTCTAGTTTGAGGCTATTAATAAAATTTCTGTGACTATTCATATATGTCTATGGGTATGTTTACTTTTCTTGGGGATACCTCAGAGTGTAATTGCTGGGTCATAAACTAAGTCTCTGCAATTTTATAAGAAACTTCTAAACTTTTCTAAAGTGGTTTCTACATTTTACATTCCCACCAGCAATGTTTGAGAGTTTCTGTTACTATACACCCACTAAAATAAGGAATACTGGTTTTGGTGAGGATGTGAAATAACTGGTTGTATTGATTTTTTTTATATATATTTTTATTGTTATTTATGTCTTTTACATTTTGTATTCCCCTTGGGTAACCCACCACCAATTCACCCGTGATCCATCTCCATGGTCCCCTGTGTTCTTTTCTATTCCATTTTGTGCGCTTTTCCTTCCCTCCCTCCGCCTCCCCACCCCCTTGTATTGATTTTTTGATAAATAAGATGACCTTAAAATGCTTTCTCTACTCTGTTCATAACCACTTGAGTTTTGTTACTTTCCAAAGGTTGGGTGAGTTAGATGGGATTTAGGACAATCCATATTAGTATTAAATCCCACCAAGTAGAAATGACTTCTAACCTCGTATTTTACAGTGTTTATTTTAGTAAAACAACCAACAAGGCAGGCAGTATATCTCAAAGATGCAAATATCCTGGCTATACAAAATCAATCTGGCTTATTTAAAGCAATGACCACTAGATGCCAACTTTCTTTTTAAAAAAAAACATTAAAATATAAGTTCTTGGGCCTCCCTGGTGGCGCAGCGGTTAAGCGCTGTGCTGTGGAGCTGTCGGCAGCGTCACCGCCAGTTCGATGCCCGGCCTGGGAGATTCCCACATAGTGTGGCAAACACCCCCACCCCCACCCCCCACCTCGCCCACTGCTCCCCTCAGCAGTGTATTTCCGTCAATCTGCCTGTTCTGCTCCCGACTGTCTCTGGTGAACCCTCTCGCTGCCCCAAGCCTCTGGCCTGTACCCCAGCTAGTATGAATAAATAAATAAATCTAAAAATATAATAAAAGTTCTCGGGCCTCCCTGGTGGCTCAAGGGCTTAAATCTCAGCACTGTCAAACTGTCATCAGCCACTGCAGCACGAGTTCAGTCCCCAGCCAGGGAGCTAACCCATACACAGACCTCTCCTGTCTCGCCAGCTGCTCCCCTCAGCAGTGTATTTCAGTCGATCTGCCTGTTCTGCTCCCCAATCTGTCTCTGATGAATCCTTTTACCACCTCACACTTCTGGCCTGCACCCCAGCTTGTATGCATAAATAAATAAACCTTTAAAAAAATAAAGTCTTTGTAAGTGAAGAAATGGAGGGCTAGAAAGGGAAATCGACCTTCCTTTGATCAGTCTGTAAGTGGCCAGTCTGGATTTAGAGGCTGGGTGTCTGTCTGTAGATACTTACCAGCAACAGCCTTCCTTATTGATGACTACTGAGTTACTTTCTGGAGGGCCAGCTGAGGCAGAGAGCAGTGACCATGTAAAGGGAGTCTTTAATTCAGCTGAATGCCAGATATGGGAATACAGAGACTGGCAAGGGCCCCTGCCCTCCAAGGAGCTCACAGGCCAGTGGGGCAGCACTGATACTTTTGATGACAACCTGTGGACAACTAAGAGAAGAACAGGGCGCACAGGGCCTCCCCGGTGGCGCAGCGGTTAAGCGCTGCGCTGTGGAGCTGTCGGCAGCGGCGACGTGAGTTCGACGCCTGGCCGGGGAGAATCCCACATGGCGTGGCAGACCCCTCCTGCCTCGCCCGCTGCTCCCCTCAGCAGTGTGTTTCTGATCTGCCTGTTCTGCTCCCCACTCTGACTCTGGTGAACCCTCTCTCCGCCCCACGCCTCTGGCCTGCACCCCAGCTTGTATGTATAAATAAAAATAAATCTTTAAAAAAAAAAAAAAAGAACAGGGCGCACACAGTACAAGGGGGTCGAGGGTGGAGTGTCTGGCGGGGCAGGTGGGAGGATGAGGACCACAGGCCAGGTCCCATGAATCAGCCATCTTTTGGTTTACATCTTCTGTATGTGCCAGGAAAATGGAAAATATTAACCCCAGGCTGCACTGTAGAAGCATCCTCAGCTTGCCCCCAGGCCTAAGTAAAGTTGAGGGAAGACTTCTTCAGTCCTCTGGGAAGATTGAAATTCCTGGGCAAGAGATGAGATGGAAGCATTTGGTGGCCCCATAGGTATGTTATGTAAAACTCTGAACCTGATTCTGCCTAGTTCAGTCATGGACATACATGGGACTGTCAAAGGTTTGTAAGACATACTAATTATAATGTGTTTTAGTGGCCTCCCTGGTGGTGCAACGGGTTGAGTGCAGCACTATGAAGCTATCCAGAACCACTGCACGAGTTTGATACCTGGCCAGGGTGCTTCCCACATGGTGCATCAGACCTCTCCTGTCTCGCCTGCTACAAAAATAAATATTTAAAAAATAAATAAATCTTCAAAAAAAAAAAGGAAAACTTTTTTTTTTTTTATAAGAATGTGTTTTAGGAACACACTCCACCTACAAACATTAAGGGGGAGAAATAGGATTTTGGGAGAGCAGCTAGCTCCTAATTAAAATGGAATTTGTCCAACCTAATATTGGTTAGAAGCATTTTTATTGTCTTTAGTGAAGAGACCTGTAAAGAATCTAATTAAAAAATTCCCTCTTGACAAAGATAGTTTTTAGGAAAAAGGGATGGTTAGATAATCATTGCTTGAATTGATTTTTTTTTAAAGATTTATTTATGCATACAAGAACAGGAGTGCAGGCCAGAGATGTGGGGTGGTGAGAAGACTCACCAGAGACAGAGTGGGGAGCAGAACAGGCAGATCAACCGAAATACACTGCTGAAGGGAGCAGTGGGTGAGGCAGGAGAGGTCTGCGGCGCCATGTGGGAATTTCCCTGGCCAGGCATCGAACTCGCGCAGCTGCTGCTGACACAGCTCCACAGTGCTGCGCTTAACCCTTTGAGCCACCAGGGAGGCCTGAATTGATTTTTTTTAAAATTAGTTAAAGACTATTAGACTGCATAAATGATTAAAGGCCATCGGTCTCCTCCTAAGACTGACATCGTGGTTCCTGAAATGATTCTTACTCTCATTAAGTTTATCATTCATTTTAGCAGAAATGGTAGTTTTTCACAGGAAAGAGTAACCAGCACAAACATAATAAATTTCTCCTCCAGTTAAGGCCGAATCATTTTTTTTCTTGCTCATCCCCGCAATGAGTGAAACAGCAGGAATTTTTTTTTTTTAAATCTTATCCTGTTGTATCTGGATTACATGCCCTGATTATGTGGTCTCTTCACTCAATAAATTGCATGCTTATTTTGAGCCAGGCCTCAGGCCAGTGTTGGGAATACAGTGATGTATGAAAACAGACAGTCTTATCCTCATGGGCTTATGTATATGAAGATGTGTATGAGTATTGTATATAACTGTACACAAACTTAAATTATTAACTAAAATTCCTAGCTGAAAGAAACAGGATATGTGCTGTCTCAAAGGGAAACCTGTTTCAGACTTTTATATCAGAGGAGGTATCTATGAGGAGGTGACTCTTGCCTTCCCCGGGCTTGGGTGGGGTCTGGGTCTTGTTTAAAGTCCTGAGGCAAAAGAATGTTTGATGCTATGGAGAATGGCTAAAGGACAGGGTGCAAGACAGTTGGGAGATGAAGCCAGAGACTGGGATGAGACCTTACAGCTCATAAGGATTTTCATCTTTGGGGCCTCCCTGGTGGTGCAGGGGTTAAAGTCTCAGCATTATCAAGCTATCTACAGCCACTTTGTCAGTCCTGTCTCACCTGCTGCTACCCTCAGCATTGTATTTTAGTAGATCTGCCTGTTCTGCTCCCCACTCTGTCCTCTCCCCCCTCCCTCACACCTCTGGCCTACATCCCAGTTCTTGTATGCATAAATCAATTTTTTAAAAAGTAAACCTTTAGGACCTCTCTGGTAGCACAACGGGTTAAGTCTCAGCACTATGAAGCTATCCAGAGCCACTGCAGCACGAGTTCAATACCCAGCCAGGGAGATTCCCACATGATGCAGCAGACCTCTCCTGACTCACCTGCTGCTCCCCCCAGCAGTGTACTTCAGTTGATCTGCCTGTTCTGTTCCCCACTTGTGGGTCTGCTAGAATCCAAAAGCTGCTTAATTCACCATTCTGGCTATGCAGTTTCGCCTTCTCAGTACAAAGCTCATTAGGCCAAGTCAACTGATCAACTATTGACACTGCAGAGGTGCCTCTTAAGTTAAACGAGAGCAGGATGCTTAAATCTCCTAGGACATGAGTATGCATTATGAGGCATGACCAGGAACGTGTGGGGATGTGTAACTACGTCCCAGAGAGTTTCAGCAGAATGCCGTGTTAAACGAGACAGGTGTCTAGAGTGAAGGCCGGGTTATCAAACTTCAAACAGTGGGCCATAAAACTGGGCTATGTTTTAGCTCGGATTTGCAGACTCCTCTCCCCAAAAGTTTAGATAAACATACTTTCTTCCTCCTAGTTGTTTTTTCCTTATCCTCTGACCCTGAGAAACTGATTCTGTTAAAAAAAAAAAAAAAACTCTCACTAAATAAAAAGGCCAGGTTCTGCCTTTTCGGCAGCATCCTGCCATAACAGTTTGTTCCACAACTCCCGTGTATCAGTGTGGTGTTGCCTGACACAACACCCACTCTTGTCTCTGGTGAATCCTATCACCACCCCACAACTCCGGCCTACACCTCAGCTTGTATGCATAAATAAATAAATCCTTAAAAAAAAGTAAATCTTTAAAATTAAAAAAGGGATGCTGTTGGAATATTTTAAGCAGAAAATAAAGAAAGTTGGCGGGATATTCATTTTGAAAAAAAAAAAATCACTCTAGGGGCCTCCTTGGTGGCGCAGTGGTTAAGCGCTGAACTGTGGAGCTGTCGGCAGCAGCAACGACGCGAGTTTGACCCCCAGCCAGGGAGATTCCCACATGGCGGGGCAGACCTCTCCTGCCTTGTCCGCTGCTCCCCTCAGCAGTGTACTTCTGTCAGTCTGCCTGTCCTGCTCCCCACTCTGTCTCTGGTGAACCCTCTTGCCTCCCCACGCCTCTGTCCTGTACCCCAGCTTGTATGCAAAAATAAATAAATCTTAAAAAAAAAATCACTCTAGCTACTCAGTGGTTGGGCAGGATGAAAAAGAGAGACTAGAAAGCCATGTGGTCAAGACTGAAGATCACAGTAGCTTAATCTGTGGAGCTGGCAGAGATCACTGACCAGAGATCTAGGAAATAAAAACTACCAACATATCCGGGCTCCAAGTTTTCCTTGTACATAAAGTTATTAAGTCCAAGTTTCTTCCCAACCTACACCTCTAGGGTTATTTTCCAGAATACACTATAGTAATGAATGTCATTTCCCTTACTAGACAGTTCACTCCTTAAGGGCAGAATTAATATGTGGGCGGAATTTTTCTGTCATACAGTATTGATCTGAAAGCGATGCATTTATTGGATACTCAATAAACAGGTGTAATTACAAAGACTACCTAAGATTCTGTAAGTTTCCTTCTTTCTTGGCACTTACCACAGCTGTAATTAGTTTTTCATATGATTATATATTTAACATCTCTTACAGGATAGTAAACTCCATAAGGATAAGAACAAGGACTAAATCTATCTTAGTAATTATTTCATTCCAATGCCCAGCACTGTGCATGGTGCTCAGTATCACTAGCTGATGGGTGGTGACACAAGGTATTTTCATTCAAGTCTTGCCTCTTAAATCCCGGATAAACTCATAGACCACGCCCCTCTGCCAGGTCTGGCCCTGCCCATCCTCCCTTCTACGCCTGCGCACTCCCCGCACCAGCCCCTCCGCTCCAAGCCGACACGCCGCGCGCCTGCGCACTGCTTCCCATGTGCGCCCGGGCCGCCTGCGGGCCCAGCTGAGCTGCCGCACGAAAACTCGGTGACAAGACCCTGGCACCAGTTCTGCAGCCTCCACCGTCTTGCTGTTGCACTCCTTTCTCGGTTGTCCTCACCAGCGCCTATTGCCATGGGCAAGAGCAGGACGAAGCGCTTTAAGCGACCTCAGTTCTCCCCCACGGGTGACTCTCAGGCCGACGCGGCGGCGGCCAACGGGACGGAGCCGGAGGAGGACGATGGGCCGGCGGTGGAGCTGCTGGAGAAGGTAAGGTGAGGGCTCCCGGGCCTCCCGCGGACCCCCAGCCCCGGGGTGCCCGCGCCTGCGCTCTGCCCTGCTGATTCTTGCTCTGTCCCGCAGCTCCAGCATCCGAGCGCCGAGGTCCGCGAATGCGCCTGCGCGGGGCTGGCCCGGCTGGTGCAACAGCAGCCGGCGCTCCCGGACCTGGCGCGCCGGGACGCCGTGCGCCGCCTCGGGCCGCTGCTGCTCGACCCCAGCCTGGCGGTGAGGGAGACGGCGGCTGGCGCGCTGAGGTGAGCTGGGAGGGAGCCCGGGCGGCCACTGCTCCAGCTAGCGCCGGTGGGTGCCAGGCAGCGTCGCTTAGCCCGTTTCTTCGCTTCGGGAGGGCGGAGAACCGCACAGGGTCTCCATTTGTCTAGGGGGGCTTGAGCCCAGGCTCCAAACTCCGGAACCCCAAGACCCCAAGTCAGACGCGTTCTACGTGTCCCCCTGGCTGCTTCCTGCAGCCTCCACCTGCCAAGTGTCCTCTTGTCAAGGCCTAGTGCACATCGCACCCTCTCCAAGAACCCTCCACAGAGTCCGGAAGTTCAGCTTCCAGTAGTGTCAGGTGCTGTAGGTGCAGAGGATTTTGAGCAGGCAGGACATGGAGCGAGACAGCCAAGATCCCTGCCTTCACAGAACCCATGCTGATGAGAGAGACAGGAAATTGTAAACGGGTAAAACTAATAATAGGGGACAGTAAGAAGTACTGTGAAGAAAACCAAGAGTGGTGAGTTGGGAAGTTATTTTAAAATGGGTCATCTGTAAATGACATTTGTGAACCTGACCAATGAGAGAGGCAGACCTGGAAACAATCGTGTGCCTGCGGGAATAGCCACTGCCAAGAAGTGAGGCCGCAGAAGGCTTGACACGGTTAAAGACAGGAGGGTGAGACCGAATAGCGAGGAAAGTATGTCGAAGCGGGAGAGGTTGTCGGTGGCATGGGCTGAAAGATGTGCTGTAAACAAGAGTGAATGATCCACTCCGTTGTGAAAAGCCCACTCCAGTGGCTGTGTAAAGAATGGACTGTAGAGGGGGCAAGAATGAAGTTAGCATTTGCAGTTCTTACTGCTTTGGCTGTATTTTTTAGGTTTCATTCATTGATTTATCAAATATGTAAGTGCCAGGCCATGAGGTACTAAGTAAAACAAACATATTTTTTTGTCCATAATGGGTCTTACAGGCTATTGAGGGAGAGGGGTGTTAACCGAATAATCACACATGCGTATAATTACAACCAATAGTAATTACAGAGGATACTCAGAGGGTCAGGGAAGAAAACCCTAAGGGAGTCATGCTTGCGGAAAGAACTGAGGGATGGGTAGGGGATTAACCACTTGATGGAAGTTATTTACATCTGAATTCTCTTCATAGCCTCAGTGCCTAGAACAGCAGTGTGCACTTGGGCACCAGACAGTGTCTTTCCAATTAAAATTCAGTTTATCCAGGTTGCTTCAGGGACTCTCATTCTCAGTAGCCTGACCCGTGCTGTCCTTGAAGTCTTGATAGCATGAAAAGGTCCATTCATATAAGGTCAAGTTGTGATTTCTTTTTTAAAGATTTATTTATGCATACAAGAACTGGGGTGTAGGCCAGAGGTGTGGGGTGGTGAGAGGACTCACCAGAGACAGAGTGTAGAGTAGAACAGGCGCATTGACTGAAGCACACTGCTGAGGGGAGCAGCAGGCTAGTCAGGAGAGTTCTGCTGCACCATGTGGGAAGCTCCCTGGCCAGGGATTGGACTCATGCTGTAGTGGCTGCAGATAGCTTCATAGTGCTGAGACTTAACCCGTTGCGCCACCAGGGAGGCCCCTCAAATTGTTTTTCCTTTACATTAAATAGCAAAGGTCTTTCCCCCTCCCTCTTTCCTGTAGCCAATAGCCATGCACCTGTACAGTCTCCACCTTGCCTGAGTTCTTACATGACAGCCATTTGTTCACACTGTGTAGATCCCAGTTGCTCTGCATTAGTTTCATAGCATCTTACAGAAATAAGTTATTTCATCTGGGAAACCTTAAATATGGTTAGAGTAGAAATAACCTTGAGACCTCAAGTGTTTTGTCATATAATCTGAAAGGAAAACTTACCTTTAACTTCTTATGTAGAAATCTCAGTGCTTGTGGAGGGTTTGAAGTCTGCAATGACATGGTGACCAAGGATATCATGACTCCTCTGGTTGCGCTGCTGAAAGAGGTAAGTGACTGTGAAATCTTCGGGGCTGTTTTTAAGTACAGCTTTTAGTACACAAACTAGGGTGCTTTTGTCTTTTGCTTTTTAGCACTTGGGTGTTCTTTGTGTTCCCTCGAAGCATCCTATGAGAATTTTCTTTCTTTTCCTAGAAACACTGACCTTTCACCGTTGATACCAGTGTCTATTATTTTGTGTCTACTTCCTTTAGTTATATGCTGGTTGAAAAAGACTTCCTAAAATTGTAGATGGACTCCTTTGTTAGACTTTGAGCTTCATACTCTAAAGATAACTAGCATTGATTGTTTTTTTATGTGCCAGATGCTGCTTTTTGTTTTGTATATCGTTTCATTTCATCCTGATAGTGGTCCCATGTAGGGGGTGTTAGCACTTTCATTTTACAGATGAGGAAACTGAGGCACAAACATTAGGAATTTTCTGGGAAGATGACATTAAGTTCTCAAATTTAATTTCATGCCAGTCCTGTCACATGATGTAATTCATGGGTTGAGGAGCCGTAGCTCTCTCTTGCATGCCAAGATCCCTGCCTTCACAGAACCCATGCTGATGAGGAGACAGGAAACAATAAACAGATAAAATATAGTAGTAGACAGTGAGGAGTACTGCGAAGAAAACCAGTGGTCCACTGTTTTGTGTTGAGGGGCTTTATAAAGAATATCCAGTTTTGGTGAGAAGTATTTGTCTTGTTCTATTTAGAGCAGTGTTTCTTGGCTGGGGATCATTGTCCCACAGGGGACATTTAGCAAAGTCTGGAGCCCATTTTTGATCGTGATGGCTTAGGTTGAGGGATTGCTAGTGGCATGTAGTGGGTAAAGGCCAGGAATCCTACAGTGTACATCACAGCCCTCGCACAAGGAACTGTCCGGCCCAAGGTAACAGTAATGCCTGGGTTGAGAGAAGCTTGCTTTAGAGTGGGCAAGAAGTTAGACTAGAGAAGCAGGGCTGCAGGGGGCTTCAGAGCTCCGATGCTGGCGCTGGAATACCTCCATCTGAGTCCCAGCTTCACCATGCACTAAGCTACACCTTTAGCCATCTCCTTGTACTTCAGCATCTTATTTATAGAGGCAACTGGGGATAATATGTCATGTACTTCACAGGTCTGTGGTGAGGAGTCCATGACTTAATATATGTAAAGTGCTTAGAATAGTGCCTTCCACCCAGAAGTCAGTGTTAGTTCTTATCATGTATTATCTTTCTTTGCCTTATTTTCTCTCGCTACCACATTAGGTAAAATACTTTGTACTGATTTTATATATTCATTGAAAATATGAAATGTTTTCTGTCTAGTTTGCAAAATGACTTGTGAACTTTCTTGTCTGTATTTCTTGTCAGAGGGAGTTGGTTTGTGCGTATGAGAATTTGGCTCGTTAACCACTGTAATTGTGGATTTTAGTTTCTGATTCTTCACTATCATTAGCCTTTTTGTTTAATTATTCTTTTGAACTAGGGTGCTAATCATGATATTTGGTTACAGTGTAGTGCTGGACTGGATTCAAATGAGATGTCTCCACAGGAAAAAAAAGATCAAAACAGAAATTCTATTGAGACCATAGCCAATGAGGCTGTGAACGTGCTGTGGAATATATGGTAAGAGACTTTCCAAACACAGCTACCTAGTGATCTCGGGCTGCTGCTCTCTCTGTTAAACTGCAGAGAACTCTTTTGTTCTCATGGTAGATCCTTGTAAACCCTTGATGTACATGCTTGGGAGGAGGTAGCCTTGGGTGACCTAAGATCAACCTACACCGAGTCCTTTCTCCCCATATTATTTCCTACATGTTATTTACTTTCACAGCTCTTCTCTCCAGTCTTGCTACTGACAGAATAAGAGGAATTATGACCAGTAGCCCCTGCTGCGCCTCCTCTCTCGCGTACCACTTACATACCTGAAGCGGCAGCTGTCCTAAACTTAGCCAGCCCCTGGTGCAATAGTGCTTTGATCTGGCATCTGGAATGAGAATCACAGAGCTTGGCCTGTGCTCTCTCCACTACCCTGGCTGTTCCCATTTGGCCATGCCCCATTCCATGATCATAGCAGTGGAAAGGTGGAGTGGACTTGTTAGAAATGGAAATGACTAGAAATACATTCTGGATTTATTTTTTTATACCCCATTTTCTATGCCATATTTCGAGCAAGATGCTTTCATATTTCCTTCTTTTACATTAACAGTGAATAATTTCTGGCCTAAGAGCACAGGTATTTCTTAGATTAAGTTGGATCCTATGTAGCAATTCAGACTTGCCTGTGATTCCATTACTAATATATTCCACCAGAAAAGTTGGAGAGATTATATTTGAGGAAATGGCATTTGAGCAAGCTGGTACATTCTATTTTTCTATGCAACAGATAACTTGAACTTATGCAAATTGTTGAACTTGGGAATTAAAAAAATATTTCTTTGATGAGAGACTAAATATAGCTCCAGAATGATCTCTCTCTCCTGAATGCTTGTGAGCTCTATCTATATCATGTCCAGTGATCGTAGCTCTTAGCATTGTTTTTATAGTTTGAATTTTCAGTTACATTTGCACACGTTTTTTAAAAATTTATCCGAACACACTATTTCATCTTCCTGACTATTCCTGACTCTACTCTAGGCTCCATGAGGGTAAGCTTATAGCAGCATTGCAGTAGCTAGATAGAAAATAGTTTAGCTAACAGAATTATGTTTAATAATTTAGTCAGCTCTGTTAGCTATTACTGTGTCATGTGATATGTGGTATATATGGAGGACTACGTTTCTTTGGAAATAGATAAAATCATTGTAATTAGCTTTCTGGAATCAGGGATAAAATTATTATAATTAGCTGTTTACCCTGTATTTAGCATGCATGTTTATTAATAACTGATAATGTTAATAACAGATTCTCATTCTTTTATTAAAGGTAGTGAGATTTTAAAAATATTTTAGTAATTTTTCTGTTGCATACTGTAAATTTTGCTTGATGTTATAATAGTGTAATTGGATGGATCCAATTTAATTTATTTTCTTTTAAATTTGTGCTTCTTAATGCGATATGCATGGAGACCTTTTACCCCTGTTTTGTTATGACTGGTGTAGAGTGGAAAGAACGGTAGACTGACCCAAGGAAGCCAGGTGTTGGGCTCATCTCTTCCACTCGCAAAATGTGTGACCTTTGGATAAATCTCTTCACCTTTGGGGCCCTGGGTTTCTCCACCTATAAAATGGGGAGCTGAAGTAAAGATTCTCAAGATTTCTTTCAGCTCTAACCATAGGAAACTAGCGTGTACTATAAGGTAAAAACATTGGCTTAAAGGTCATGCCAAGATGGAATAAAAAATACAGATAGCCAGTTTTTCTCATGTACAGTTGGTTACTTTGTCTATTAAAGTGGAGGGTGTTTGACTCAAGGTCTTTGGTTATTTTATAAAGCTTAATTTAATTTTTTAAGTATTTCTGTGGTTGATTTCTAAATGTTAAAATGTGAATAGTAAAACTTTTTTTTCCCCCTTCAATTTAGTGAATGCAGTAGTAGAGCAGTATCTATATTCAACAAAGAAGGGTGTTTGGAGATTGTATTAAAGTATTTAAGTAGGTTTTCCACCAATGTTGACCTGGCTATTTCAGTAGGTAAGTGAAGAAAAGATGACGATTTTTTTAAGTATGTGTGCCCTTATTCAAAATTTTTTATTCAGATACAGATGTTTATTCTATATGAGTGATTTTTTTCATTGTATATAAATGCACAGCTGAGGCACTCTTTTTGTTCTGAATCTTTTAAAATCTGCGATTAATAGTCTGTGTACTCATACAATTTTCTTGCTTTTCACTCTGTAAGGGAGGAAGGTGATCATGTGAGTTTACGTGGTTTCTAGTATATAACCATCCTTAAAAACCTTGATTAATTCTTAAAGTTTTCATCTCCCATTTACTGAGACACAGTAACCCATAACTACCAAGGCTAGAGCCAACGTTAATTGGAATCTAGACTTATTTAAAGGTCTTACACCACTATCTCATGCTTCCAGCAGTAAACTGATAACCTGTGCTTTTTTTGAGAGAGGGAAATAAGTGATTGGAATTTTGCTAGGCCTGTTTCCCTTCCATGGGACAGGGTGAGCAGAGTCTGGCAGCTTCAGCGGCCTTGGCTGCCTTGCCCTCAGCATGTGGTCAGAGAGCCTTTGGGGCCCTCACTCAGCAGGGGAAGGAGACAAAAACTGCAGGATGGGTGGCTCACCCCTGGGTGAGGGTGGAGAAATAATTGACGAAAAGCGTTTCTTTTCTATCTATCATGAGACCGGCATCCAGCTGTCCTTTCATTAACTGCATTTCTCCTGGCATGGTTGGAGTGTATGTACCTTAAAATGTTTCTCTTAAAAAAGTAATAGATACATTTTAAGACACCAGAAAAGGCCCCCCCCCCAAAAAAAAAAAGTGGAGTAAGTACTGCTGAGAAAAAATTTTGAATCTTTTTCTCAAATGGAGTCTTGTTAGAAGGGAGATTTGTGAGCTAATGCTGATTTTAAAAACAGTTGAACTAGGAAATTGGCAGGTGACTTAATGTCATAGGACAGTTTTTATCACAATTAAAGAATTTCAGAAAGTGCATAGTTTCTAAAAGGGAAACCATTTTTTTGCCATTATTAATTTCTTAGTTTTTTTTCCCCTCTAATCAACTTTTATAAAATGCATCAGAATAAAGTAGTTTTGCACTGTATAATAGTATTTTCCTTTTGCATTTAGCTAGCTTCATAATTTATTTTTAAAATGTGAGATTACTTTTACTTTGAAAATCAAGCAAGGCTTGCATATAGTGAAGTGGATTTCTGAGGTTCCATGCTCATGTTAACATAGTGAGAGTCAGTCTGAGGTTCCATCCTTACATTAATATAGTATTCTCTGAACTTGTAGTGTCTTATGGTAGTAGTCACAACTTGGCTTTATGCTAAAGTGAATTTACGTAGTTTCTTAATGAGACTAGAATTTAACTAGTCTCATTACATTTGCATGTATGTATATGCACATATATACATCTGGATGGATTTGTATGTGTATTTCGGGAACGAAACTAGTTCAAAGCCATGGTGTGTGTTTTCACTAACTTGGATGGGCATGCTCTATTTCAAAATTTTTGGAACTCGGCATGAACTTGAGTGGACTGCAGTATCTCAAAGAAAGCAAATTTGAACTCGCCTCAGGAGTCTGTTGTGTTAATCATTTCATGCAAACCCAGTTGTTTTTGTACTCAGTTCATTATTTCTAATATGCAAGGTGTAGTCTGTTGTCTTTTAATAGCACAGGAGGACTTAAGTGCTAAATGGATCATATCTTTAATACCCTATCTTTCTCTTAATTTACTCATATTTCTTATGTAAAATGATTTTTTCTTAACTTTTAAGAAAACTTTTAAAGCCATGCTGAATTTAAAGGAAGCTGGAATGTCCCAGAACTTAGGGTTTGTTATCAACAATAAAATTACTCTAGCAGTGTGGGCCCAGGGACTGGCATTTGGTTTGCAGTCTGTTGCTACTGATCCTTGATCATTACAGAAATTGCAAATGAACTTTATAAGTGTTTCTAATAACTCTACTTTGCCATAGTACTTAAGAACCTTTTATTTTTTTATTTATTTTTTTTAAAGATTTATTTTATTTGTACATACAAGCTGGGGTATAGGCCAGAGGCGTGGGGCGGCGAGAGGGTTCACCAGAGACAGAGCTGGGAGCAGAACAGGCAGATCAGAAGTACACTGCCGAGGGGAGCAGTGGGTGAGGCAGGAGGGGTCTGCCGCACCATGTGGGAGTCTCCCCGGCCGGGCGTCGAACTCGCGTCACCGCTGCTGACAGCTCCACAGCGCAGCGCTTAACCGCTGCACCACCAGGGAGGCCCCCACTTAAGAACCTTTCAAATTGAATATTTGAAATAACGTATTGTTTTATAAAGAAATGGAAATTTAAAAAAAGACTTAACAGCACTGCTAGATTGGGGAGCTTCATTTGTGTATATCATCCTTGAAATAAAGCATGTATATTCTACAAAAGTTATATGTGTCTAAAGAATCATAAAGATACAAATGTGTTTTTGATGAGTTATATTGCTGTAAGTTATCCTAGCGGAATCATTTGTTTCTAAATATTTAATGTTTGTCTTTATAGCATATTGTTTGCAGACGGTGACTGAAGATAACCCAGAGCTACTGAGATCTTTCAGTGCTCCGGCATTGCAGGTGCTGGAATCCGCAATGCTGTCTCCTGTCAGTTCCATGGAATACATTCTTCTAAAGACATTAGTGGCAGGTAACATTTAGCCAAATGTGATGTACACTGTTCTAGCCACCTGTAGTGGTGGGAGCCAAGACTCAGTCATTCCTTCCTTTCCTATCGGGGTTTTTATGCTTTTGTCTCTTCTGAAAATTTTTATTTCTTAAGTGGAGACCTTTAATTTGATTTTGCATAGTAGAATAGACTTGTGCCTTCTAGAGTAGACTTGTTTCCAAGTTAACAAACGACTGTCTTCTGTTTGTTAAAAAAAGCTGTTGTCAGGATCCCTTTTTATAAACCAGTGAGTTCAGAAATTGACTCTGGCCATTCCAGATGACTGCTCACTTTTCTATATATTCTTTACCCCAGCTTTTTTCTCCCCAGAATTTCTGAATATAGGAGTAAGAAATAATCTGATGATCTCTTGAATAGTACTTTATATTGGTTCTGTACATATTTTCCTATTACCCTTGGGCGCTACTAAGGTAATTTGTCTCCAGAAGTGGTTTTTTTTCATTAAGTTATGAAACACATATAACATAAAATTTGCCATTCTATTCATTTTTAAGTGTACCGTTCTGAGGTGTTAAGTACATTCACAGAGTTGTAAACCAATCTCCAGAATTTTTTTCATCTTGCGAAAGCGAAACTATACACATTCAGCAGCCTCTCACCTCCCGCCACCCTCAGCCACTGCCACTCTACTTGTGTTCTATGAAGCTGCCTACTCCAGGTTCCTCATAAAAGTGGAATCGTCCAGTATTTTTCTTTCCGTGACTGGCTTATTTCACTGTTTGACCCTGTTGTACCATGTGTCAGAATTTCCTTCCTCTTGAAGGCTGAGTAATAATTCCACCGCATGTACGTCATGTAACAAGAATAGATTCGGAGAAGTGTGTTAGGCAATTTTGTATTTGTGCAAATGTCATAGCGTGTAATTACGCAGGCCTACATGGTAGCCTGCTGCCCTCCTAGACTACATGGGAGGATCGCCTGTCGGAGCCACTATCATATGACAGTGTATGTTGTGGTCCATTGTTCAGTGACTCTTGACTCGATACACCACATTTTGTTTATCATCCAAGGATGGAAATCTGAGTTGTTTCTACCTTTTGGTTGTCAAATAATGTTCCTGTGACTACAGGTGTACAAATACTCATTTGAGTTCCTGCTTTTAATTCTCCGGGGTATATACCCAGGAAATATTTTCATTTTTACAGTGCTGTTTATTTGCGTTGTTGTTTTTGATTAGTCTAATTACTTAGTGGTAACTCCTGTTCTATTTCAATAAGCAAAATACCCAGCACCTATTCCCTGGTTTGTACATGAGACCTTGGAATTTTAGTACATTCCATTCTACTCTTGGAATATAAGAAGCTGCTTAGGAGAGCAGCTCAGGTTAAGATGAAAGAAAATGAGACAACTTAATTTGTCATTTTAAAAGAAACTTGATCAGCGTCCCTTGGTCTGCTGCTCCATGGTGTATCAGGAGGCATTGCATGCCAAGGGAGGAGGTGATTGTGAAGAACGGTAATAAAGGGAGCTTCCTCTCTACAGAGCTTTCTGGCATTTAATAAAAACTGAACAAAGACAGTGGGGTCAAGATTTTTTGAAATCAATACCTGAGCTTAAAGAACCAGTGTTGTAGAACCTGTACTAGATAAAAGCCTTCCCAGGTGATTCCTTTGTTCTTATCCTCACTTTTTTACAGGCACAGTTTGGAATCTAAAGGACGTTATTCCATCAAAGAGTCAGGCAGAAATCATAAATGCCATACTAAAGATCTTATCAGAAGTTTTGGAAATGGATGCTGGCAAAACAGTTATTCAAATGAAGGAGGCTGAGACTCAAAGGTTAAAAACTGCTGCAGAGACTGAGGAAATATTAGAGAATGTTTATGGTGGTGATTTGATTGAAGATGATGAAATGGAAGGAATGCCTCATAAAAGAAAAGTCAGGAGGAAAACTTTCATTTCAGATTTACTTCCAGTAAGTCAGATTGATTATTTCTTTTTTTTTTTTTAAAGATTTATTTATTTATACATACAAGCTGGGGTACAGGCCAGAGGCGTAGGGTGGCGAGGGGGTTCACCAGAGACAGAGTGGGGAGCAGAACAGGCAGATCAGAAATACACTGCTGAGGGGAGCAGCGGGCGAGGCAGGAGAGGTCTGCCGCACCATGTGGGATTCTCCCCGGCTGGGCATCGAACCCACATCGGCGCTGCCTACAGCTCCACAGCGCAGCGCTCAACCACTGCGCCACCAGGGAGGCCTCAGATTGATTATTTCAAACATGGATTAATGCAGGGATTTTCTCTCAAGGGTATCCTAAGCTTTGTAGAAAAATGTTACTGCAAAGATAATTATAACTTTTATTTCAGTAAAAATCAGTCTTGGTTTTCCATGGATTCTTTATATAACATTAGAAATCTGAAGGGGGGAAAATATGTCTAAAATGAAATGTTCATATACAAAAGAATTCAAGAAGATGGGCTAGAGGACTGCTACTGCAACACTCTAGAAACTGTGGTCAGCCTCCTAACTCTGCATCTCCCCACTTCGCTTACCCGCTGTCTCCCAGACTGCCTTCAAAGGAATTTTTCACTTTGCTGAGATTGTCCCTTGCTTTCTTGTGTCTTTTATTTTAGTATTTGGCCATAGCAAAATAGCAAGCCAAATCTTTTTTTGCCCACTACTGCTGAGCAAAGGAGGTTGGGTGATTGTGAGAATCAGTGGTGGTTTATAGCTTTCACAGACTGGGACATTGCAGCATGCTTGTGTTCATGGGCATGATGTTGGGGAGAGCGTCTTGGTTGCGGGAAACTTTTCAGCTGAGCCAGTCACAGAGAGAGAACCATACATTGGGAGAACTTTTCCCTTAAGTCAGAAAGCAAATATCAGTAGTTGGGAAGACAGGGAAAAAGGTGTGTGGGCTTCATTCATTCAGGGGTACATTTTTTTTTTTTAAGATTTATTTATACGAGCTGGGGTACAGGCCAGAGGCATGGGGTGGCGAGAGGGTTCACCAGAGACAGAGTGGGGAGCAGAACAGGCAGATCAGAAATACACTGCTGAGGGGAGCAGCGGGCGAGGCAGGAGAGGTCTGCCGCACCATGTGGGATTCTCCCGGGCTGGGCGTCGAACCCGCATCATGCGCTGCCGACAGCTCCACAGCGCAGCGCTCAACCGCTGCGCCACCAGGGAGGCCCCAGGGGTACATTTTTTGTGTTCCTGTTGAGTGCCAGGCACTGTGTTA
Organism: Scalopus aquaticus; assembly: GCA_004024925.1. Taxonomy (NCBI): domain Eukaryota; kingdom Metazoa; phylum Chordata; class Mammalia; order Eulipotyphla; family Talpidae; genus Scalopus; species Scalopus aquaticus. The sequence goes on from PVIJ01015360.1 coordinate 21,440, forward strand.
GATGCTGGTGCAAGAAAGGTGATGATTAAGATCCACCTCCTGTCCTCAGGGGTCTCCATCTTGGGAAGACAGACACAGTTATAATTTATTATAATGCCAATAATGGGGCAGGCCATGCACAGATTTCTAAAGATTAAGCACACCCTGATGGGCGAGGAAAGGACACACTACCTGAGCTGTCCTATAGGATGGAGTTAGTAACAATGTGGTGAAAGGTTAGCATTGTGATCTGTAGGCAGGAAGGCCAGTCTGGGCTGCCAAGGTCATTCTGAAGGAAGATGATGGAGTCTGAACTGGAAGAAAGCTACTGATCTCTCATGTTTTCTAAAATTTCAGACATGGCCTGTCCTGACATATAAAATGACCTGAAATCAGAGTCTTAGAGTTTTGTTAAGTTTATGTCCAATAAGAGCTCTTTGATATACTTTAATATAAAGAGCTCTTTAATAATATACCTGAAAATAAATATAATGACCCCCATGAAATCTTGTAAAGCATGGATTGGTGGTATTTTATTTTTTATTTTTATTTTTATTTTTTTATTTTTTTTAAAGATTTATTTATTTATACATACAAGCTGGGGTACAGACCAGAGGCATAGGGTGGCGAAAGGGTTCACCAGAGACAGAGCGGGGAGCAGAACAGGCAGATCAGAAATACACTGCTGAGGGGAGCAGCGGGTGAGACAGGAGAGGCCCGCCGCACCATGTGGGATTCTCCCCGGCCGGGCGTCGAACTCGCATCGCTGCTGCCGACAGCTCCACAGCGCAGTGCTTAACCGCTGCACCACCAGGGAGGCCCGGATTGGTGGTATTTTAAAGATAACAGTATGTACTTAGAATTATTCTCTGCCCCCATGAATAACTGGTAGATGCAAAGCATTGTATTAAGTGTTGGGGTGAATACAAAAATGAGAAGGCTGTCCTGCCTTTAAGTTGCTTAAAAAACATGATGTGGCTTAAAATCATAACATCCACTTTTGGTGCACCTTGGGCATGTACTTGAACCCCAGATCTACTTATCTTTTTTTTTTTTTTAGATTTTATTTTTTATTTATACATACAAGCTGGGGTACAGGCCAGAGGCGTGGGGCGGCGAGAGGGTTCACCAGAGACAGAGCGGGGAGCAGAACAGGCAGATCAGAAATACACTGCTGAGGGGAGCAGCGGGCGAGGCAGGAGAGGTCTGCCACACCATGTGGGATTCTCCCCGGCTGGGCGTCTAACTCGTGTCGCCGCTGCCAACAGCTCCACAGCGCAGCGCTCAACCGCTGCACCACCGGGGAGGCCCCAGATCTACTTATCTTACTTGTGCATCTGAGTTAGATTTTAGTAGAATATAAAGCCAGCAATGCAAGATAGACGAATACTATATCTCATTTTGTGTATAGACAGCTTAGTGTTACCCCAAAGGGATGTTTCTATAAACCCTAGCAGCACTATGTCTTCAGTTGTTGCAGTAAGAATAAGTTACATGATGTAGGTATATTGTGTTTTATCACCCCATATCCCTGTTAGAATAGAAATGGAATTATAGTGGGGCTATCAGGGAACTCTGATGTAGCTGACACCCTTCCTGGGCGCAGGAAGATAGCCCTCATGCCTTACTTTCCTCCTCTCCAGCCTTGCTTCTAACAAACAGGCTCCTGAAGGGAGTGAATGGAGGTCAAGACCCAGATCTACCCAGGTTTAGATAGAAGGGCCACTGTTTAGGGACCTCCCTGGTGGCGCAAGGTGGGGCAATGGGTTAAGTCAGCACTGTGAAGCTGTCTGGAGCCACTGCAGCACCAATTTGATCCCCAGAGCAGGCCTCTCCTAGTCTCGCCCCCTGCTCCCCTCAGCAGTGTATTTCAGTCAGTCTGCCTGTTCTACTCCCCACACTGTCTCTGGTGAATACTCTCCCCACACACACACACACCCCCGTCTGGCCTACACCCCAGCTTGCATGCATAAATAAATAAATATTTAGGAAAAAAAAGAAGATCTTTTGTTTAAAAACTCGATATTTGACTTCTTTTGAGATTTACTTTCTTAAGTATTTAAAACAGAATTTTAGTACTTATAAAATGCAGTGTTTACTCAAAACAAAACCTTGCTTTGTAAAATCCATTAACATAACTAAGTAAACTGGATGATTGACGTGCGAGTCAGCCAGCTGGTGTGTAAGTGCCAGAAGGGAGCTGACATGTGCCAGGAACGCAAACTTACAGGCAGGCAGTTCTGGCCTCTCACACTGTTCGGGAGCGCCCTGAGATCGCAGTCCTCAGTTGCATCAACTGAATGTTGTAGTCACAAATGCAAAAAGGAAGAGCAAACCCAAGTCGTTATTTTTTCAGCATATGCTAAAGTAGCATACTCCGTACCCAGCTTCAGTTATCAACTACCAAATCAGAGTCCTTTATTTTTTTCTATTTCTCCACCTACTCTTCCCTCTCACTTTCAGATATGTTGAAGTAAGTCTCAGCTGTCACAACATTTCATCTAGATTGGATCTTTATGTCAGTTCTATAATGATAAGGAGCAGCGACATGTTCTCAACAGGAGAGTTACATAAAGAAGTAGAATATAATTTCAGAATTCTTCCTACATTTTAAGTGGATAAAAGCCCAGCAACAACTTGTCTTACTTAACTTTATATGTACTCTAATGCTTGTTTAGCTGATTTTCCTACACAGAAAACAAATAGGAATGAATTGTGTATGCATTCTTGCCAACAGTAAAAGGAATGTCTATATGGAACTGCTGCGCTTCACTTACTAAATCAGTAGTTTGCTGCTCCCCCACCCTCTTTTTTTTTTTCTTAAAGACCACAGTTCAAAATTGCACTTAAATTGTTGCATAGGGGTGTTGCTGGAGGATTATCAATGAATATGAACATTCTGGAAAGGAAAATGGGGCTGTGTTAACGGATCTGTAGATGTGATTTTAACCTTTCAACCAGGTAAATCTGAGGAAATAATATATCCAGGTAATCTGAATGTTCCTTACTAGTGAAATACTTTACAAATTATAGGGCAGGGGCCTCCCTGGTGGCGCAGCGGTTAAGCGCTGTGCTGTGGAGCTGTCGGCAGCGGCAACGTGAGTTTGACACCCTGCTGGCCAGGGGGGTTTCCTACATGGTGCTGCAGACCTCTCTTGCCTTGCCTGCTGCTTCCCTCAGCAGTGTATTTCGGTCGATCTGCCTCTTCTGCTCCCCGCTTTGTCTCTGGTGAACCCTCTCACCACCCCACGCCTCTGGCCTGTACCCCTGCTTGTATGCATAAATAAATAAATCTTTTTAAAAAATTATAGGGCATCCATTTAATGGAATATTACAGAGCTATTAAAAAGACAGTAAGAAAACTTGAAATTGGGAAACATTTAGATAATAAAATCTGGGGTTTTTTTTAGCTATGTGCTATTTTGGAATATTATTGCAGCATTTTCACTCTTGTAGGTAATTTGAAATAAAGGTCATATGAATTTATACTACCCACTTTAAGATGTTAATTGAAAAGTTAAGCTCATGTTACATATTTCCAGAAAAAGTTCCCCTATTTCTTTAGTCTGAAAGAAATGCTTTATTTTCACCTTCAAAGAAAACTATGAAGTGAGACTATCTGCTCCTTTGCCAAGCTCTGTTAGTCAAATAAGGACTTGTTAGTATTTCTTGTTAATGCAGTCTTTTCCACATAGAGGTCCAAATATTAAAAAGCAGATTTGCTGTGTATGAGTGCCTGGTATCTGAAGTGAACTCTTGTAATCTTAGTATTCAGAGCTATTTCTTAGCACATTAGATTAAATTTCAGGGTGAATTCAGTTCAGAATTCCTGCATATTTTTCTGTTCCCTTCAGCTAACTTAGCAACACTTGGAGAATAACCACCAGATAGATGGAAACCCAGTTAACAGTGGCATGCTTCACTGTGCCAAGTGGAATCATAATGCTTGTTTGTACTTCTAGCACTTTCTGGCTTTTCTGCTACCCACCCCAACCCCCATGTACTCTATTCCAGTGCAAAAATCCTCTAGTAGCTTTTAACTAAGCAAATTTATGCAAAAATATTTTCTTAAACATTGAGAGTTGGTTGTTTGCTCTTTGCTTTTTTTTTTTTTTAATTTTTTTAGCCTACTGACAGGGAACTGAGAGAGATCATAGCATTGCTGACAGCTCAACAGACTGCTCTGGAAATTATTGTCAATATGTGCTGCAGTGAAGGTTTGTTACCAGTTTGCATTTACACATTCTCCCCCTACGCTGAGTGGGCAACTTCCACAAGGATTTGCTTTAATATTCCGGTTACGTGTGGTTTGCACTCTTCCCAGAGCCTTCCGATGATGAATGGGAAGAGCTTTCCAGCAGTGACGAAAGCGATGCGTTTATGGAGAATTCCTTCAGTGAGTGTGGGGGGCAGCTGCTGTCTCCCCTCTGCCTCTCCCATGAGATTCACACTGCTCTCACCAGCTTCCTCATTCCGAAGAAGGTAATCTGCTTCATTCCAGGCTCAGTGTGGGTAATGGGGAAGACTTAAAGCTATTCATTCTTTATGAAAAGAAGTAAACTCACACTTCCAGGTCATGGGTAACACTGGTCAACAAATTTTTACAAAAGTCATGCAACTGAAATAAAATTAGTCATTTCCTATCAATTTGTATGTGCTCAACACGAATATGACAGTCAAATTCTAATTTTGGCTCTAGGTTTTTTTGTAATCTGCAATAAATTAATGTTTACATCACGAAATGCATGCCAATCACTAGTCAACAAATTTTTACAAAAGTCAATATTACTGAAATAAAATTAGTCATTTCCTATCAATTTGTTTGTGCTCAATACGAATATGACAGTCAAATTCTAATTTTGGCTCTAGTTTTTTTTTGTAATCTGCAATAAGTGGATGTTTACATCACGAAATGCATGCCAATAGTAATAGGCCTACGGTTAATACCTGTAAAAAATCAAGTCATAGACTACTTCTTAGATTTCTTTGCTTGTCTCTTGTACAGCTGTTCAGGAGCATCTCTGGGGAGTGTCCAGCAGTAGTCAGCCAGCATTGTAGTGGACCATTTTCCCTGGTATCTTTGTTCTGTTGATGCTGTATCTTGATGAAAACGTTCACCATGTTCATCACTAACCATACCACAGTATTCAGGGAAGAAACCCAGATGGGAATGAAGGAAGTGGATCTTTAGAGACATATTGCAGCCTAGTTTCTGATTCTGCATCAGCATGTCTTCTACTAGTTCCTTGTAGTTTTCTGCCCTAACATTCCCAAGAAAGTTTGTAGACACTAGGCGAAAAGCATTCCATGCTTATTTCGCATAACTCTGCAGCAAGTTGTTGAACTGGTCATCTCAATGCAGACAGAATGTTTGGGTAGACTATTCTCGACTTCTTTTGCTTTGTTATTCCTCCGGAAGGAGGAGAAACCAAGCAGAAGTAACAGTCTTGTATGTGGTTGCTTGGCTCTCTTTGCTAACATTTTCTCAAATGGCATTGATGGTCTTTTGCCATTTAACCACTGTGAAAGCTGTATTGTCCATGTAGCACAGCATATATGCAGGGCCCAAGTCTTGTCTTGGTCACCAACCTTGCATCTGAGGTAAGGATGATATGCCTTCTCTTGAGAAGTGATACTTTTCTTCTGGTTGGCAAATGTTACTTCCCCACAAATAGAGCAGAAATTGTCCACGCTATTAACGCACTTTCGAGGCATTCTGTATTGTGCCTAAATGGATAAAATAAAAACAGTTCTATGGAACAGTAGCTTAAACTGTTTCACACAAAGTCTGAAATATTTTCAATGCTCAAACCTTTCTGACAGGGCTTTATATAGTGCACTGCTGACGTCAGCTTACTTCAGCACCCACCTGGCAGTAGTATTGCATTGCATCAGAAAATGATGCCGTCAGCTCTGGATGATGTGTGCATGATGGTATTATGTATGCAATGTGATGCACTATTACATCATTCTAGGCTGATTTAGGATATTGTTGCAGTCCTACTGGATAAATTTACACGGTGAAACATGGAAAATGATTATATGAAATATCTTCAAAACGAAAGCTAATAAAAAATGTTCAGGGTTATATTCATGCTCAGCACACCAGCCAAGATACTACAGATTAGGGCCTTTTTAAGTCAGTAATGATCTCACTGTTGACCAGTGTAATTGGTAAGATCTTGGAAACAACAGAATAAACAGTGATGGAAGTAGACTGAAAGTTTCTTTATTAAGCCTAGTCATTTTACTGAGAAGTAGTAGGTTGGGATTTCATAAAGGATATAAAATGAACTCTTTAACCTTTGCTTTACTCCCTTTTAAAATTTAGATTTTTGAGAAAACTGCCTTTCCAGACAGCATTGCAGTTGACATATGTTCTAAGAACCCGACATGGAAACCTTTGATTAGAAAGTAAGTACTTTTTTCTTTTCAAAAACATTTGCCGTTATGTTATTATATGAAATAATAGGCCATTAAGTAGGAGGTGCTGACTCCCTCCCAGGACTTAAAAGTTCTGTTCCTGTGTTTATTCCCCTAGAGAAACGTGTACATATGTATTCTGGGATGTGAGCGTGTACATAGCATTGCAGTGCACAGTTGCCCCAACCTGGAAACAACCTCCATCCGTAGCAGAGTGAATAAGTAAATGTTGTAGACTACATAAATGTTGTAGACTACATAAATGTTGTAGACTACATACAGCGATAAAAAGGATATGAATTAAAACTACTCACAATATGGATGAAACTTAAAATAGCAAACAAAAAAAGGGCACAAAAGAATATACACACAGTGATTCAATTTTTACAAAATTCCACAGTGGTAACACTCATCAGTATTGCTTAAGGATGACTTCAGGGTGGTGACCCCCTCAGTGAAAAGCAGGGACAGGTTTGCCCTGAGAACAGTGGTAACCTTAGGAGTCAGCGTGACAGGCCAAGGTGCTCACGGTATTTATATCTTATCTCAGAACGCTGGGTGTTTGTGTTTAAACTCTTCATTAAACACTGTGTATGCATGGAGCTCTTTACTGTGTGCATACCATATTTCACAATTAAAAATAATTTTATTTTTATTTATGCATACAAGAACTGGAGCCCAGGCCAGAGGTGTGGGGAGGTGAGAGGATTTGCCAGAGACAGAGTGGGGAGCAGAACAGGCAGATTTACTGAAATACACTGCTGAGGGGAGCAGCAGGCAAGACAGGACAGATCTGCATCATGTGGGTCAGCTCCTTGGCTAGGAATCGAACTCATGCTGCATTGGCTCATAGCTTGATAGCACTGAGACTTTAATCCCTGTACCACCAGGGAGGCCCTAAAAATCATTCTAAAAATGCTGCCGTGTGTAGTGTCTTGGAGGAGTTGGTAGATAATACAGTCCACTGTAAGATTCTATGCTGACTTGCCACAGACCTCCTTCTGCCTGTGGATAGATAGTCCTAGTCAGAATCTGAAGCTTAGGTTAAAAGTTAATACTGAATGCTCTCGGCTAACTTTCAGAGAAACACAGAATTCCTTCACTTCCTTTCTAGAATGAACACCATACAGTGTAGAGCCCTGGTGTGTCTCCAAAGTCTTGTGTCCCTCCTGGATGTGGACCATCTGGGAGGAGCTTCAGCCCTTCAGACGCTTGCACAGCATCTGTCAGAACTACTCTTTTCTCAGCCAGGTAAATATTCGAGCCTTATTGCAATGACTCAGCAGAATTTTGAAGGGGCAGAACTGGGCTTTGTAATTGTCCACTGTTTATCCTCCAGCCTGAAGACACCTTTCCCAAACACCGACAGTCACACTGCCATATATTTGTCGTTGCCAGCAGTATGGCTTCAAATCAGGTTATATCAGCAGGTCTATGGTTAGAATTTTCTTTTTCTTAAAATTGTTTGCACCCAGTTATATCAGGCCTATAAGTCCGAGTTACAAGTATCATAGATATTACGTCATTAAGGTAACTAGATAATTCTCTACTAGTTTTTTTTTTAATGTAAAACCATTTTCATTTATATTTGATTGAGTAATACGTATATGTGTTGCAGAATCCAAAAGTTATTCAACACTCAAACACCTTTGCATAGTAGGAGCTCACAAGTCTGTGTTGTGGATTAATTTCATTTGTACACAAAAACCTAGAGAGACACAATACATATTCGCCTAGCTGTACATTTAATCTGTGCTCCTCTAGTAGATTTTCACAGTTCGTTGTGGGAGAATGTTATTTAAGTTGGCTATGTTAAGCTGTAAAGAGTGGCAGACAGAAAAAAAGTATAAAAGAAATTTCTCCTCATTACTCAGCGTGAATGTCTGGAGTAGGCTAAGATCGGAGATAAAAATCTGCCACTCTCTGCTTCTCACCTTTATAATGTCTTTCGGGAGTTTTTGAAGGTAAACTTGAAGATATGTAGTTGCTTTCTGCACTAACTTTAGAATCTTACTGCCAGATAAGAGAATTCAACTGTATTGCATTCAACGTATTTTCATATATTGCATTGTAAACTGTTTCACATGTCCCTATCTCAGATACAACATTAAGTCCAGGAATTGATCTCTTAAAAGATCAAAATACCAAGTTCCGTGTAAACATTCATCAAGATACCAAGTTTCATTTAAATATTCATTCAAGAGTTGGTCACTAGTTCTTTTTCTTCAATCAAATTGGGGGAGAGAGTTCCCAGATCTTTAGTCCTCTGTTTTTTAACTCCTCAAGTTTATAAGTGTCGCTACACTTATAACTACAATTAAATGTTGCTATTTTATTTTTTTGAAAGATTTGTTTTATTTATGCATACAAGAACGGGGGTCCAGGCCAGAGGTGTGGGGGTGAGAGGATTCACCAAAGACAGAGTGGGAAGCAGAACAGGCAGATGTACTGAAATACACCGCTGAGGGGAGCAGCAGGTGAGACAGGAGAGGTCTGCTGCGCCATGTGGGTCAGCTCCCTGGCTGGGGATCGAACTTGAGCTGCAGTGGCTGGTGATATCTTCATAGTGCTGAGAGTTAACCCCTTGTGCCACCAGGGAGGCCCTGTATTAGAGAATTTGATAGGGAAGATGGGGCTAAATTTCTGTTTTTATATTTCCACGTTTGAGTTAAATGTATAAGGCTTATATGCTCTAACATGTTTTCACTTTAATACTAAAATATAATCCTGAGGGCCTCCCTGGTGGCGCAGCGGTTGGGAGCTGCGCTGTGGAGCTGTCGGCAGCAGCAGCGCAAGTTCCATGCCCGGCCAGGGAGATGCCCACATGGTGCAGCAGACCTCTCCTGCCTCGCCCACTGCTCCCCTCAGCAGTGTATTTCCGTCAATCTGCCTGTTCTGCTCCCGACTCTGTCTCTGGTGAACCCTCTTGCCATCCCATGCTTCTGGCCTATACCCTAGCTTGTGTACATAAATAAATAAATCTTTAAAAATATATATATATATAATTCTGAGCAGTTATAAAATGTCTGATACATGGCTAATGTCAGAGATAAGAGGAATTGTTTTTTTTTTAAAGATTTATTTTATTTATGCATGCAAGAGCTGGAGTGTAGGCCAGAGGTACTAGGAATGAGAGGATTCACCAGAGAGAGAGTGGGGAGATTGACTAAAATCCACTGCTGAGGGGAGCAGCAGGAGAGACGGTAGAGGTCTGCTGCGCCATTTGGGTTAGCTCCTTGGCCTGGGATCGAACTTACGTTGCAGTGGCTGCCGATAGCTTCGTAAAGCTGAGACTTAACCCCTGTACCACCAGGGAGTCCCTGATTAGAGGAGTTTTAAGTAGAATCTGTTTCTTGCATTCAAACACTAATATCTCTGTCTCATTAAAAACTGTTGATCTTTATAAAACTTCAAGAATTTTTAACAACATTGTATTTTCAAATTGGGTCAGCCTGTCATTTGCTCCACTGCGTGCACTCTACAGTCATGTTGGAGTCCCTGTTTTCCAGATTAAGGAAAGCAGAAAACTATTTTTCATTATAATTAGAGTGATAGTAGCACTCAATCTAGGATATTCTATTTAAAATTTTCTGTGTTGCTTGAGTGGTTGTGGAGTGACTACACTTAGGCATATTACAAACTCTTAGATACTGTACAACGTTGAAGGGAAAGGCGTTTTGAATCACTTCTTTTATTTCACCCCTTTGGCATATACTTAATTTCTTTGACACAGTTGCCAGAAAGGCAGAGTAGTTTGAAGTTCCTTTCCCAAATTTGGATTAATGACCGGAAAAGTGAATTAAATAAAAATGGCCCAGAAGTTTCCCTTAATTTAGGGAAAGTATGGAATTATACATAATATAAAACTGTTAAATAGTTTAGATTAGGGTTTTGAGTCATAGGAAATGGTTATTTTCCTAAGAATGGAGGACAGGATAAAACTGTCCTGATATGTGTTCTAGTTTTTAGTTAATTCTTAATTCTAGTTTTAAGTTAATTCTTTATGTAATGACTCAATTATTTTATGTGTAGTTCATGAACTTCTAGGGCTGTATTCATAACTTTAATCAAACAGAAACAGAACTTAAGTTTTAGAGCCAATATGCTAACTATTAGAAGTTTAATATTAAGAGCTTTTTGAGTGCCTGTTAGACAGACTAGGTTTCATGAGCCAGGCATTATTACCCCATCTTTCTGATGAGGAAGCTCAATTAAGGAACTTCTTCAAGGTCATTCGTTCTTTCAACTTGTATTTACCGAATGCTTCATCTATGCTGCTCTCGGTTCAGTACAGGCATGAACACGATGTGCAAGGCCTCTGTGCTTTTGGAGCTTACAGTATTGCATACAGGACTTGACATGATTTCTGCTATGAAGGAAAAAGTAAAATCAGGGTGGCGTGAGATTCTGCCACAGCTTAGTGTGGAAAGGCATCTCTCTGCAGGCAGTGTATGAGCACAGACCAACAAGAAGGGAGAAGTCAGAGAACGTCAGAGCAGGATTTCATCTCCAGTCTGTCTGGTCTTAAAGCCATCTTAGTGTCTGTTCTGTGACACTCACAGGATAGGCTTTTGTATGTAATGAGCATCTGAAAATTAGGGGCCTCCCTGATGGTGCAACGGCTTAGTGCAACACTGTAGAGCTGTTGGCGGCTGCGCAAGTTTGATGTCCTGCCGGGGACATTCCCATATGGTGCGGCAGATCTCTCCTGCTTCGCTTGCTGCTCCCCTCAGCAGTGTATTTCGGTCGATCCGCCTGTTCTGCTCCCCACTCTGTCTCTGGTGAACCCTCTCACCGCCTCACACTTCTGGCCCGAACCCCAGCTTGTATGCAAAAATACAATAAATCTTTAAAAAAAAATGAGCATCTGAAAATTAGAATCAAAAAATGTTGTAAGCCTTGATTCAGATTTGTGGAGAATGGCTTCGCTCTTCTGAAAGCAGGCTGGAGGGGAGCATCAGAATCTTTATGGGGCCCCAAGCATCACAGGGTGGAAAGCCAAGATATCTGTTGCTATAACAAGTCCCCCCAAAATGTTGTGACTTGAAAAAAGAACCACATGTTATCCTCCTCATGGTTTCTGTAGGAAACCATCAGGAATTTAGACAGGGCACAGTGGAGATGGTTTAGTTCTACTCCACAATGTCTGAGCCAGTGTTTTTCAGCTAGGGGCAAATTTTCCTCCCCACAAGACATCTGGGAGCATCACTGTTGTTATGACTTGGAGTTGCTGCTGATACTGAGAGTGTAGGGGCTAGGGGTGCTGGCCAGTATCCCATAGTGCACAGGAGACCCCCCAGGAACAGACAAGAATCATCTGGTCCAAAATGTCAGTAGTACTAAGGTTAAGAAACCCTGGTCTGGCACCTCTTTTGGAAAAGGAGGAGCCAGGGTCATCTAAAGTCTTACTTACATGTCTGATCCTGGCTGCTTGGCCACTGTCTAAACACCCACGAGTGACCTCTCCTGTGACTTGGGCTTCCTCGTGGCATAAACTGGGTTCCCAGAGCAAGAGCTGAGGGAGGAGAGTGGAGGCGGAAGTCATGATGTCTTTCACGACCCAGCCTGTTACTTCCGTGTGTTGTTATTTAAAGAAGGCACAAAGTCCCACCCAGATTCTAGGGGAGAGGAAATGGACTCTACATCTTTGTGGGAAGTGGCAAGGTTTGGGAAGATCACGCGGGACTGGAAGTACTGCTGTGACCCTTTTTGGAAAATCCAGTCTCCCACCCCAAGTCAGTCCCTTTCTCCTCCCACAAAGGGCTAGGGTGCCAGACAGCCTGGGTAACCCTTACCTCCTGTACGACTGTGTTTGCACCATTGTTTATTGCTCCTGTTCTGTTTGTCCTATGTGGGAAGCAGGGACAGCAAGAAAATCGTGAAAATGAGTGGAAATGGGAAGGGGAAGTTGATGCATAAAAGCCACAGAGGCGTAGTGCGTGAGCAGGCCTCACAGCAGCAGCTCTGGCCAGGCGGTGTTTGGGTTGTGGAGGGAGCTCTCTGGTCTGGGAGCGGCTCCACTGTAGGCCTACCTAGCACCGTCCTGTGATCTACAGAAAAGTGAATTCAGTCTACAAAAGCATCTGGGGTCTGTCGTGTGCTGCGGTGTGAATCAAATGACAACCCAGCATTTGGAAGGCAAAGACTGTCTAGAACATCCCTGCCGTGGTTATTTCGGGTGTGGTCATCTTTCAGGCTCAGATACAGTACACAGGAGGCTTTCTGACTAGATTTTTGGCTTCACTATCAAAAGTGATTATTGTAACAGCGTGTAGCAACGTTTAACCTGATTTCTTTTGAGTCTGTGTTCTTTTTCTACAAAATAACTTACCCTGGAAGAGGATCTATTTTTCACTTTTGTGTTTTAGATTTTGCTAAGCATGTTGACTTTCTAGAAGCCATAAGTAGTGCCGTGAGGGCCCTTTTGCAAACAATGGCCGCCAAGAACATTTCTCAGGTAAGATTTTTAAAAATTTTGTATGGAACTAGCAAACTGTGTATTTTTGGTGTTAAAATGTATTATTTAGCTACCTTTTGAGTATTTCTTTTTTTTTTAAATAGATTTATTTATTTATGCATACAAATTGGGGTACAGGCCAGAGGTGTGGGGAGGCAAGAGGGTTCACCAGAAACAGAGTAGGGAGCAGCACAGGCAGATCAACGGAAGTACACTGCTGAGGGGAGCAGCGGGCGAGGCAGGAGAGGTCTGTTGCGCCATGTAGGAATCTCCCTGGCCAGGCATCGAACTCGCATCACTGCTGCTGACAGCTCCACAGCTCAGCACTTAACCGCTGCGCCACCAGGGAGGCCCTCTTTTGAGTATTTCTGTTACAAGAGTAGTGCAAAAGTGCTTAAAGGAAAAGTAAAACCACTTCTTTCTCCCAACCACCACTGCAGCTCATGCACAGATTGAATGTAGGTTGTAGGCCAGAGGTGTTGGGGGGAGGAGTGAGAGGATTCACCAGAGACAGAGTGGGGAGCAGAACAGGCAGATTGACTGAAGTACACTGCTGAGGGGAGCAGCGGGCGAGACGGGAGAGGTCCGCTGCGCCATGTGGGTCAGCTCCCTGGCCGGGGATCAAACTCGTGCTGCAGTGGCTGCAGATGGTTTCATAGTGCTGAGACTTGACCCCTTGCACCACTAGGGAGGGCCTGTCGTTTTTTTTTAAAAAAAATTTCATCATAAAAATTTTCAAGCATACCCTCCCTACCCTCCACAGGGATCCAGCTGCCCCTCTGGGACGGGTGCCTTACCACTCCTATTTTAAGGACATTTCCAAGCGTTCCTAAAAGCAGCGATAACAGTGTGATGACCCTGCAAGTAACCCTTGCTGAGCATCAAGTTGTCACTGTCTTGTCATTCTTGTTTCATTCATCTCCCTTACATTTTTGTTTTTGCTTCCTAGATTAGTTTAGAGCAAATCATATTTCACCCACAAATATTTTATTTATGTGCTTCATTGTGTGTCTGTGATAGAAAATGATCTTTAAAAAAAAAAAAATCTAACCACAGGGCCATTACCCTAGATCCCCAAATTAATAGATGTTTCTTACTTATCATTTGCTGTGCTGTCTGAGTTCACTATTTCCTGATTGCTCTTGGATGTCTTTTGCAATTGGTCTGTTCAAAGCAGGGTCTAAGCAAGATGCACACGGCGCTTCCACTGATTTTTTTATCTTTTAGATTTTTAACAGCTTTAATGAGTGTTAATTCACATTTAATACAATGTGTATATGTATTTCAGTGTTTCTGAGTATATTCAGATTCTTAAACCTCCACCTATAAAGCATCTTCTCTGCCTGCCTCTTTTCCCATCTGTCTCCTCACGGAGGAAGCGGGCTTGGCCTGTAGAGCTGTGCCCACTCTCAGATCTGGCTGTTTGCTCATGATGTATTAGCCATGTGTCCCTCTAGCTCCCAGGTTTCATATAAATATTTCCTTTTTTTTTTTAAGATTTATTTATTTATGCATACAAGGTGGGGCATAGGCCAGAGGAGTTGGGGTGGTGAGAGGATTTACTAGAGTCAGCGTGGGGAACAGAATAGATCTACTGAAGTACACTGCTGAGGGGAGCAGCAGGCGAGGCAGGAGAGATCGGCTGCACCATGTGGGAAGCTCCTTAGCTGGGATTGAACTTGTGCTGCAGTGGCTGCTTCATAGTGCTGAGACTTAACCACCTTGCGCCATCTGGGAGGCCCTTATAGTCATTCTTTTTGATGCAAAAGTTGTCCTGTCTTTACATCAGAGGAGTCTATTCAGATTGGCTCCTGTCTCATTTTGACACTAACCTCTAACCTCTAGGAACAAAACAAACCTCAGGCTCATCTTGAACTTTTTCTTCTTAAAATCTGGAATCAGTTTTTTTTTTAAAGATTTATTTTATTTTTGCTTACAAGCTGGGGTGTAGGCCAGAGGTGTGGGGTGGTGAGAGGGTTCACCAGAGACAGAGTAGGGAGCAGAACAGGCAGATCAACTGAAATACACTGCTGAGGGAAGCAGCAGGTGAGGCAGGAGAGGTCTGCTGCGCCATGTGGGAAGCTCCCCAGCCGGGTATTGAACGCGCGTCACTGCTGCCGACAGCTCCACAGCGCTGCACTCAACCCATTGCGCCACCAGGGAGGCCCTGGAATCAGTTCTTTCTCCAAGAAACTTTGATTTCCTTACTGGCCAGTTGAATTTTGGCCTCACTGCAAATCAACTGAAACTTTGGGGAGAGGCCCAGCAATCTGTGATTTAACTGGTTCTCCACATGACTTTTTTTTTTTTTTCCATTTTTTTTATTGTTATTTATGTCTTTTACATTTTGTATTCCCCTTGGGTAGCCCACCACCAATTCACCCGTGATCCATCTCCATGGTCCCCTGTATTCTCCTCTCTTCCATTTTGTGCCCTTATCCTCCCCTCCCCCCTCCCCCACCGCTGAGTGTCTCTCTCCCACCCGGCCTCCCTATAGTCCTGTTATAAGTGAAAC